>PITA01004934.1:0-117021 GCA_004023965.1 Spilogale gracilis | reverse complement strand
TTATTTACTTGATATGAGAGAGACCACAAGTAGACAGAGAGGCAGGCCGAGAGAGGAGGAAGCAGGCTCCCTGCTGAACAGAGAGCCCGATGTGGGCCTTGATCCCAGGTCCCTGAGGTCATGACCTGAGCCGAAGGCAGAGGCTTAACCCACTGAGTCACCCAGGCGCCTGAGTATATCAATTCTTAAATAAGAGCTACTTGTTTTAAAATAATGGCAATTACAAAATGATCTTCCCATGTTTATTTTTATTGATGAATGTAATTTTAATTTTTGAATGTGCAGAAAAAGATTCAGTTGGCATTTTGATTGGTATTACATTAATTCAGGGATTAATTCATGATAGTTGCAGTCTGTACCATAGTAAATTCTTCTATGCAAAGGTGTAGTAGTCGGGGCGCCAATGTGCTTAGTTGGTTAAGCGCCTCTTGATTTCAGCTTAGATCACCATCTTAAGGTCATGAGCTCAAACCTTGCACTTGAGATTCTTGCCTTCTCCCTACCTCCTTCACATACATATGCTGTCTCTTAAAAAAAAAGTGTCTTTCCATTTTTTTATCTTCTAACTCCCAAAAATACTTTATTTATGGTCTACAAATTTTAAAGTTTATCATTAGATATATAATTTAATTTGATATATTCTAATTTGTTAACTTAAGGATTTTAAAAAATTGTTTCTGGTTGTTTTTTCAGTTGATTTTGGTTTGCTTGCTTTCCAGGAACATAATCATACATACTACAATTAATGAGAATTTTGTATTTTTACTATTTATCCACCTAATTTTTTTTTCTCTTGTGGATTTCAGCTGCTTAGTACTTGTAGAATAATTCATTGATTCATTAATAGTCAGTGTCCTATCATGTGTTAGGAGACACAGTGAATAAGTAGACATATAGTATGTTGAATATGGTAGGTGCTATAGAGAAAAACAGAGCAGTAAGGGTGTTTGTGGAGTTGATTTTGGGTTTCTATTTTACATAAGGATGTCAGAGAAGGTCTCACCTTGAAGGCAACAGTTGAATAGAGACCTGAAAGAAGCGAGGAAGCAAACCAGCTGGGGGAGGGGAGGAAGAGCACTTTAGGTAGTCTGAATAGAAAGTGTAACGGTTGGGAGAGCGGAGCTTGTTTATGGTATTCAAGGAAGAGGAAGGAGGATTGTGTGACTGCCTGAAGTAGAGTGAAGAGGGAGAATTGTAGGAGAAATACCGTAGAACTACAAATAACAGATCCTACTGGATGGTAATAATGGCAGATGATGGTAATGAACATGTGTGAAGCCTTGCTCTAAGTATTTAAGTATTCTTTCATCTAATCCTTATAATGTTAAGAGGTGGAGGCACTATTATCTCCTTTTTATGAGCAACCTGAATTCAGGAAAAGAGAGAATATAAAAAAGTTTGCCCTAGATCATACAACTAGAAAGTTGTGAAATCAGGTTTCATAGATCAGTGTTTTGAGTCCAAAGTACATATCCTTAATCATGACACTGTGCTAGCTATGGTGAGTCCACCAGTAGCCAAGTATAGATTTGGTGTTCTAGAAATAAGGGAATTACTTATTTGACTTTAAGCTGTTACAGTTATTATAGTACAAATTTTATGTCCCCTCTAAGTTTCTTAAAGTAAAGGAAAGTCTTGTTCATTTCTGAAACTCTACCTCCAGTCTCTAGCACATTCTCTTATATATTTGCTACTCAGTGTATGGTGGTTGTTGAGTATATTCTCAAGAGAGACTATACAAAGAGTAACTATTCACCTTTATCCAACTTAAAACATGAAGATGTTTTCACAAATAACATATACACAAACGTACACTCACATACATATCTCTTCACAGAGTTATAAGTTGGAAGGTATAACAAGTTGAGAAAACTTGCTTTTAAAATCTTAGGAAATGATAATTAAAAGTTTTGTGAATTCTAACTTGCTCTGTTAGTTACTGTGCTAACTGACTGTTGATAACACAAAGAATTATTTCATTATAATGACATTTGTCAAGCCATGTCAGCTTATTAGGGTTGTGAAGATGTTAAACATTTAGAAGAGAGACATAAAGATGACAAAAGGAAAATAAGAAAGCAAAGAAACAAAGTAGGAAGTAGGAAACAGTAAGAAAACAAAAGGAAATTGAGGTTGACTTGTAAACTTGTGTTTACAGGGGACAGAAAGGAAATGGGATACACAGTTCACAAATAGACTAAGACTTGGTTCCCTGAATACTGCTCTGTTGGTTCACCTCCCAATACAGATAATCCTTAAATTTTCCCGGTTTGGTTTCCAAATAACCTCTACTTCTTTAGTGTGAAGAGACGTGTCAGTTGCCTTCATACAGTGACTTGGAGTTAGACGCGTAAGCTGTTCCACAGAGCACAGTGACGGTTCTTCCTCACAACCGTTAGTTCTGTTTGAACAGCCATACCATATTTATCCAAGCAACAGTACTCATATAATTATTTTTAGTTCTAATTAAAAAAGTAAGTGGATAGTTTATTAATTTAAACTGCTTATGTTAGTGTAAGGAGAGTAGGCTTTATAAATGTCGTCAGTTTACACCAATGAAAATAATTAGGCATACCAAAATTGCAGTCAGATATGCGTTCGACTTAAGATTACGTATTATTTTGTTGAAGAAAAAGCCAAGAATTTTATGAAACGTTGGAAATCCAGTGATCGTCTGTTTGTGTCTAAAAGGCAAGGAGGTGTTAGGGGTTCTGTGTTTTATTAGTTTTCAGGGAAAGACCTACCTCCATGACATTCGTTCTCACACATATGACTAAATATAGCTGTTTACAGGAAAGCATTATATACCAAATAGAGAGAAATGCTTATAACTTGGTTCTGTTCTCTCTCTGTTAAATGGAGGGACTAATCTCTTGTTTGTTAACCCACGAAAACATTTGTGAAGCACCTATTACAGTTTGGACAACCCTTTTTGACAAATGGATGGTAATTATTATATCAGCATAGGATAATATTTACTGTAATAACTAAGCTAGAACATATGAGTGGCTTAACATAATGAAGTTTTATTTCAAGTTTTTGTAATAGTTGAGTGCAGATGCTCAGTGTGTTGGATGACTTTCTTCCTTTTAGTTACTCAGGGACCCAAACTTCTTGCATTTACTGGGGCCTCATGGTGTCATGTAGTTTGCTAATAGGGAAATTAACAGTGGGACAAGGTTGCTCACTTTGCACTGGCAAGATCTTGGGCACATTAGTGTTCACCGTGAGGGAAATGTTGTCTTTGGATGATTGCCTCCCACCAATAACTTCTGCACAGTGTAAGGGAGAATACAGATTATTTGTGAATGGCCAGCCGGCTCTGTCACAATAATACTAATGTTGATGGTAATAGTGTATTAGTTCCCTGTGGCTACTGTAACAGATTACCACTACCTTGCTGGCTTGAAAAGCACAAATTTATTCTCTTAAGAGTTCTGGAATTCTGCAATCCAAAGTGAGTTTCACTGGGTGAAGATCCAAGTGCCTAGAGGGCTGCATTCTCTCTGGAGACTCTAAGGGGAATACGTTTCCTTGCCTTTTCCAGCCTTTAGAGGTCCATTCCCTGCACTCCTTAATTCTTGACTTCTTCCTCCATCTTCAGAGCATAGCATCTTTCTTACCTTAAACTCGAGTCTCCCTCTGATTCCCTCTTATAAGAACACCTGTGATTACATTTAGATAGTTCAGAATAATTTCCCTATCCTTTAATTTCATCACATTTGCAAAATCTTTTTGCCATTCTAAAGTAATATCACAGGTTTTAGGGATTAGGACCTTTCTGCCTTTGGGGCCATTATTCAGCCAGCTGCAGACAGTTAACTTTTACTGGACACTTAATATGTGTTACATTTATTCTGAGAACTTCTCAAGTATTTGTATTTTTCTGCCTGTTTATTGGTTTATTCATGATCTGCTCTGCTTGTAGGCTTGCCTGTTTTTCTCAATGAGGGTTTCTTTCTCCCTTTCTTATGTGTTCCTTCCTTCCATCTTTCCTTCCTGCCTGGCTGCCATTCTTTGGAAGACGTATTCTTCACTTTAATGTCTAAAAATTTTTTAAAAAATCCTAGACTCTCAGAATTGGAAATTATCTAGAAATTTTATAGTCTAACCACCCTGATCTACAGTACCCAATTAAGTGTGCTAGGATTTGGGGTGGGTGTACCTGTTCATTTGTTGGAGTATATTTCTCTGGAGCTTTGAAGAAAGTACTTTAAATCTATTAGGCTCTTTTGGATTACTGCTGTATAGAAACTCTTTTCTTTTTTCCTGTCCGAATCTGGCTTTTTCAGTTAACTTTAAAATTAGTGAATTTTTTTTTTCTTTGCATCCTTTTTCCCCACAAAAATGTTGAATTTAACTTGACTATTCTCATAATCACATAGAAAATGACTTTATAGGAAAAAGGAGGCACTTTGGATTAACACCATTTTCTGCAAAAGATGTAATTGAAGATTTAAAGCCATTCACAGGTTTTTGTAAAATAAAGGAGTAGCAAATAAGCAATTAATTCTATAAAATATAGTAATAACTGGTTGAAATTAAACCAAAAAACAGACGCTCTTGATTTAGAATCAGCATATAGAGGAATTATACCATATCATAGATTCATTCAGGGACCAGTTTTATGGATCACATATTAGTTGCTAGGGATACAACGATGATTAAGGCATAATCCTGTCCTAGAGGATATAATATTCTAGTGAGGATGTAGACATTCAGACATTGAGTCAGTGTCATAAGGGGGATACGTACAAAGATCACAGTACAAGATGCAGTGCTTTCAGTTGTGAGTAACAGAAACTACAACTCAAGGTAAGCAATTCAGGGAATTTATTGATCATGCGTATCAGAAGCTTACAGATGCAGTTGAGTCTTGCTATAAAGACTCAAGTAAGCCTTCCTCCTTCCCCTGTTTTCCTGTTTCTCCTCAATGCTTTCCACAGATCAGCTTTATTCTAAAGCTGACTCTCTTTGAAGTTGTGCAGTGACCACCCCCAGAAAGAGAGCTGCTGTCTTCCAATCATCAAACTAAAGTCCCGGGGTTCATTCTAACTAGATCAACTTTGATCTCCTATAACCTCTTCACTGGTTTGGGGAAAGTACAGTAGAGAGGGAGGTGAAAAAGCAAAATTTGGAACTTTCCAAGTATTTAGTATGTCCCTGAATTGGTATTAGTCTTATTTTGTTTTATTATTTCTAATCAGATTTTTAAAATTATTTGTAATTGGATGTTTCTTATATATGAAAATCAGGAATTCTTTTTTTTAAATAATAATATGTTGTATTTTTTCAGTGTTTCAAGATTCATTGTTTATGCCCCACACCCATGTGTGCAATACGTGCCCTCAATACCCACCACCAGGTTCACCCATCCCCCTACTCCCCTCCCTTCCAAAACCGTTAGTTTGTTTTTCAAAGTCCAAAGTCTCTTATACTTCATCTCCCTCTCTGATTTACCCCAGTTCACATTTCCTTTCCTTCTCCCATAGTCCTCCATGTTACTCCTTATGCTCCACAAGTAAGTGAAACCATATGATACTTGACTTTTCTCTGCTTGGCTTATTTCACTCAGCATAATCTTCTCCAGTCCTGTCCATGTTGCTGCAAAAGTTGGGTATTCATCCTTTCTGATGTATATATGGATATTCCATTGTATATATGGACCATATCTTCTTTATCCATTTTTCTGTGAAGGGCACCCTAGCTCTTTCCACAGTTTGGTTAATGTGGCCATTGCTGCAGTGAACATGGGGTACATCTGTTTCTCTGGGGTAAATACCCAGTAGTGCAATTGCAGGGTCATAGGGTAGCTCTATTTTTAATTTTTTAAGGAATCTCCACACTATTTTCCAAAGTGGCTGCACCAGCTTGCATTCCCAACAGTGTGAGAGGGTTCCTCTTTCTCCACAGCCTCTCCAACACTTGTTTCCTGTCCTGTTAATTTTGGCCATTCTGACTGGTGTAAGGTGGTATCTCAATGTGGTTTTGATTTGAATTTCCCTGATAGCTAATGATGACGAACATTTTTTGATGTGTCTGTTAGCCATTTGTATGTCTTCTATGGAGAAGTACCTGTTCATGTCTCCTGCCCATTTTTTGATGTGATCATTTGCGAATATCCTCTCCCATTCTGTGGGTTGCCTCTTTGTTTGTTGGCTGTTTCCTCTGCTGTGCAGAAGGTTTTTATTTTGATGAAGTCCCAAGAGTTCATTTTTGCTTTTGTTTTCTTTGCCTTTGGAGACATGAAAAAAGTTGCTGTGGCCGACATCAGAGAGGTTACTGCCTATGTTCTCCTTTAAGATTTTGATAGATTCCTGCCTCATGTTGAGGTCTGTTCATTCTTCTATATGTAGCTGTCCAATTTTCCCAGCACCATTTCTTGAAGAGACTGTCTTTTTTCCACTGGATATTTTTTCCTGCTTTGTCAAAGATTATTTGACCATAGAGTTGCGGGTCCATATCTGAACTCTCAACTCTGTTCTCTTGGTCTTTGTGTCTGTTTTTGTGCCAGTACCATGCTGTCTTGGTGATCACAGGTTTGTAATAAAGCTTAAAATCAGGTAACGTGATGCCCCCAGCTTTGTTTTTCTTTTTCAACATTTCCTTAGCAATTTGGGGTCTTTTCTGGTTCCATTTAAATTTTAGGATTGTTTGTTCCGGCACTTTGAAAAATGTTGGTGGAGTTTTGATCAGGATGGCATTGAAAGTATAGTTTTTCCTGGGCAGTATAGACATTTTAACAATGTTTATTCTTCAGATCCATGAACATGGAATGGTTTTCCATCTTTTTGTCTTCAGTTTTTTTCATGAGTGTTCTGTAGTTTCTTGAGTACAGACAATCAGGAATTCTTAATGGTGTGAAGTGAACTCAGAAGAGGATTCTCATTCAGTGACTTTCTTCTGAAATTTTGGAAGCATAAAAATGTCCTGTTTTTTCTTCCTTTGGAAATCTTTGACTTTGTACTCATGTAATTGTAGAAATTAAGAACTTGATTCTTCTTCCCTTGTTATTGGGGGAGTAGGGTGTGTTTTGACATGGGGTTCAAATGGTTCATGCCTAGGCGACTTTAAGTTTCAGTTACATTTGTGGTAGGAAAATGCCAAGGCAAGAAATGTCAGGGCTTGATGATATAACAACCTGATACGATTTGAGCTGTGACTTAGGAGACCTGTTTCTTTCTTACCACCAATATACATTTAGTTAGGCTGTTCATAGTATATAATGCTTCAAAAACTGAATTAGTAATGCACAACTACTTTGATTTGAATGTAAGTACGTGCGTTTGATCTTTCTGCATAGTCTCTGGTTCACCACATCTGCATTCACTGCAGTTCTGTTTCTATCACAAGTGTTCTTTCAGGAGCCAGAGCATGTGACACTGCTATAGGATTGCCAGATCTTATTTTGAAGAATTTGGGCAGATTTGGGTAAGAAGGGAGTAGAAGGAGAGAGATTATTTACTAGTAATCCAACAAGGCTAAATAGATCCCATTCTGCCTCCCAGCACAGTTGGAACAAGGCCCTTGAATCTGGGAGAATCCTGTGTATGTGGGCCATCTGGTAATCCAGTACTACTCTCGGCTCAGGAGCCTGTGGAGGTATATTTGACACTCCTGGTGGATAAAGCTTCCTACCCTAACTTAAAAAAGAATTACTTCCTTGTGCTTAAATTGTAGTAAGTATTGTTTGGTAATAAAGGAAAAAAGCCTTGTGTGTTTTCTAGTGAATTATATGATGATTATTTCCAAGGCATAATATTAATAATAGCAAATGCTTATATAGCCCCTACTGTGTATCAGGCACTCTTCTAAGCATTTTACATATATTAGCCCATGTAACTTTTTCAAGCTCTATGAGACAAATTACTGTATCCCCCTTTTGCAGAGGAAGAAATTGGCATGGAAAGATCAAGTAAGTTGCTCAAGCTCACACAGCTTAGTAAGAGACAGAGTTAGTATTTGAGTCTAGATAGTCTGGGACCAGAGTTATGCTTTTAATCACTATACTTTCTGTCAAGACTGAAAACTGTAATTAAATGTAACATCAGTAACATTATTATGTTTTGAAACAAGTTGACATTTTGAAACTTACCTACTAAATATTGAACATGCTTGTTTTTTATTCTAGGAGAAGACTTTGCAGTTGTACAGCAAGAAATTATTATGATGAAAGACTGTAAACACCCAAATATTGTTGCTTATTTTGGAAGCTATCTCAGGTACATTGTTTGTTTCCCATCACCTGATTCATTTAACAAAATAAAATTAGCTCAAACTGCATGTTTTGTAATTTTCTTCATGCTTTGAAGATACAGGACATTTTCACATGAATGAAATTTCTATTTCTGACCGGTTTATGTTAATTTTGTGACCAATACTGTAGTCTCTGATTTGTCTCTTGTACTCTTGGGAATTCTGGATGTGGTTTCAGTAAGGAAGCTGGTGAGGAAAAATTGACTTTAGGGTTTAGTCTTCCTATGGTAGACTAGAGATCTAAACATGCCATTCTGTTGCCCCTTATTTCTGGACTTGGATAGATTTAGAAAGTCAGAAGCACCTCTGACTGCTAGGGTTTTATTAGAGGCTTTTTCCTCCTCTTGTGCTTCTAGCCTCAGGGTTCTGCATCATCCCTTCCCTTCATTTTGTCCAGAGGACTAGGAACTGTAATTATATCATTGACTTATTACTTTCCCAGGTTGTAAAGTAAACTTAGACTGTGAATTTGTGCCGTCTTTGGTTTGGCAGGACCACACTAAGTTCCCCAAGTCTTAGTCCATAGGGGATGACCTCAAGGTCACATCCTCTTCTTCCGTTCACTTCAGTGTGCAGTTATGAACTGAATGCTGTGACCTAGTTGTTTTTAAGATTCCTCCCAAAAGGAGGATTGGGGAATGTTTTCTTTTTTCTTTTTTTTAAATGATTTTTATTTATTCATTGGAGAGAGAGAATGCATGAGAGCGGGGGTCAGAGGAAGAAGCAGACTCCCTGCAGAGCAGGGAGCCCGATGCAGGACTCAACCCCAGGACTCTAGGATCATGACCTGAGCCAAAGGCAGTCGCTTAACCAACTTAGCCACGCAGGTGCCCCAAATGTTTTCTCATGTATTAAAAAACCTCTTAACATTTTATTCCGATACATTGTAAGAGATATGAAGAAGTAGCTTATTGCAACTTCCACTATCCTATGATCCAGGTACCCAAAAACCCCACTTCTCTCTTGGGATGTAGGCACAGCATATGGTATGCTTCTTCTTTCCAGCTTGTGAAAAGCCAGCCAGACCAGCTCTTCTTGATTCTAACCACTCTTGAACAGTTTTGATTGCCCTTCCTTCATTATGATTGAAGAGTGGGATTAAGGGAGACTTCAATTAACATAGGGACAGGTACTACTCCCAGGTCAATGACTGTTAATACATTTTGAATGGGTTCCATAACAGCCAATTCAAAACCACTTTATTGGTGAGTGGTTCAGGCAGTAACTGAACACAGTTTCTGCATCAATTTTTATTTTATGGACAGACCCAGCACAGGCAGTTACTATATGAGGTCAAAGAAACCATCTCTCTCTCTTTCTCTCTTGCTCCATTTATAAAGATTTTATGTATTTGAGAGAGAGAAAATGGGAGAGACAGGGAAAGAGAATCTGAAGTAGACTCTGTTGGGCTGATCCCAATGCGGGGCTTTATCCTCTGACTGCAAGATCATGACCTGAGCCTAAAACAAGAGTTGGGTGCTCCACTGACTGAGCCACTCACCCAGGCATCCCAGAAATAGTCTCTTAAAGTTAAGTTTGTGGTAAAAATAGTTGATTGTGCCAGTATGTTAAAATCATCCCTACAAAGCAATTTTACTGTTATTGGTTGGTCCTAACAAAATTACCTACTCATACTTAATTAAAAAGCATCACAAAATGTTTTTCTCCCCCAAGGGCAAACAGGTCTTTGATCTCAGAGTATTTCTCAAACATGGTCTGAGTCTTCTGAAACTAAGGGACCATTCAAAGCGTAATCTCTTATTTCAGGATAGCCCATCCATTTATATGGCAACCTTGGTCTTTTTGCTATTGAAACAATAGCATATTCAGTAGTTAAGATTTTTTGAGTACTGGAGTCAGATTGTTTGGGTTGGTTGAGTCATGACTCCATCATTTATTAACTTAATGACTTATAGCAAATTACTTAACCACTCTGATCCTCCATTTTCTCATCTATAAAATGGAGATAATAATAGATACATTAGACGATAACTATGAGGATAATGGGTAAATACATGTAAAGTGTTAAAAACATTGGTTAAAATATGATGTTCCATAAAATGCTGCATAAATACTAACCCCTATTACTACTACTTTTGCTATTACTATTACTGTTTCTTAACTGTTTTTAAGTGTTATCATGTTAGTGTCTCATTTGATCTTTTCAACAACACTGTTATTAATATTACTCTGGTAGATACTATTTCCATTTTATAAATAAGTTGCTTGAGAGAGTGTAATATCAAGTATTTGGTTTACAGTCTAATTTCTAGTTATCGACAGAGTAGAGTTGTAGTTTTTTCTGTAATATTGTGCTCATGGACGACATGACTTTTGACTTAGTCTTTCTCTTCCTTGCCAAAGAGCTGGAAATAAACTGCCAGCTTCCTCCCCTGCAAAAAACAAACAGACAGACAAAAAACCTAACTAAACTAAAACTGGACATTTGTCCGGGCTGCTTAGGCATGAGTCTTCCTACACAGGTTAGACAGCAAAAGATTGGTATTTGTTACCCACCAAAATGTGAATTCCTCTTGAGTTTATATCCATTTTTTGTTGATAATCTTGGTTTGGGCTTGGGGCAAAATAGTGCAACGCTTACTGACATATCTATTAACTTTTACTTGTAGACATGCTACAAGAGAGCCAGTTAGGTATGTTTAACAAAAATTGTCAGGGCGCAATTTGGGTGGCTCAGTTGGTTAAGCGACTGCCTTCGGCTCAGGTCATGATCCCGGAGACCCGGGATCGAGTCCCACATCGGGCTCCCTGCTCGGCGGGAAGCCTGCTTCTCCCTCTCTCACTCCCCCTGCTTGTGTTTCCTCTCTGGCTGTGTTTCTCTCTGTCAAATAAATAAAATCTTAAAAAAATTTTTTTTTATTTACTTTTAGATTTCGGGAGATGTGTATTCTGACTGTATTCTAATACCCTTTTTATTCCTCACTCACAGAGCACTTTCATTTTCGGGTATTTGTTTTCAATGGTTCAGCTCTGCGGGCTTCCTCCCCCACTCCCCTGTCTCTGGGGGCAAGCCTCCAGACCCTACAATTTGTTTCTACCTTTTTTGCCGATGTTCTTTGTCTCTCGTGGCGGTCCAGAAGTGGGAAATATCACATTTCAGGCTGGTTTCATGGGTGTTCACGGTGGTCTTGTAGTGGTTTTTTTGTTGGAATTCAGCTCTCTTCAGGGAACTCCCTGAAATGCGGTCACCTGGCCTTCCGCCATCTTGACCCCTGCTAATACCCTTTTTAAATAAGTAAACTTTTTATTGGAGCATAATATACAATACACAAAGTGCATAAATTTATGTTTTATGTATAGCTAGATGAATTTTTTGAAAGGGTATTTTTAATCCAAATATAAGAATATTGGACAAATTGCCCAGAAGCCAAAGTAAAATGACAAAATTAGAGTCATTTTTTTCCCATTAGAGCTATCTGTGTTAGTTTGGAATTGTAAGATCTAACAGGAAATGCTGGTTTGGATAGGTGATTTTATTCTGTAACTGGCATAGTTGAGGAAATTGAGGGGAAAGCAGACAATAGTATAACACAGAACAGCAATTAATCCTCTTCCTAGTTTTTTGCTATAGTGATTCTTCCATTCTTTCCTAATTAAAGTCCAGACTCAACCAAATTTAGAGTGTGGAATACTAATGGTTGGACTTGCAAGGTATTAGAGCTGGAAGGAACTAAGGGTCTTGTCACTAGGTCCACTCTTTTTACTGATGAGAAAATGGGGTGTTAGGTCAATGACTTCTTTAAAGGTCATCCAAAAATAGATGGGTCTAAACCAGGCTCTGGTTTTAAGCAGGATTTAAACCAGACTCTGCACATCCCTGGTTGGCTGTCTTTTTGGTATACCGTATTACTCAGCCTGGGAAGGCTAGATTTCATCTCAAGGGGAACATGGTTTCTTGGATTCCTTCTCATTACCAAATGATTTTACAAAAGACAATGAGCTTGTTTTTGTTTTTGTTTTTTAACTTGATACAAACCCCCTAAAATATGTACTGTTCTTAGCAACTTTCTTCCTCTTGTTGCCATTATAGCCTATTATACCAAATTTAGACCCCCAAAAAATGAGCTAATGTGGTTTTACCATTAATAAATTTCCCCTTCAGGAAATGAAACTTATCCTATAAATTTACGGGATAGATGGCCAGCATATAACTAAGTTCAGAAGCCTCTTTTATAATAGGGTAACTATGCTCATTTCCTGAAGAAATACTGAAACTGAGCTCCTGAAAAACAGAATACCTAGTGTTACCTTTCTTTGCTTTTTTTGTTTTGTTTTGTTTTGTTTTTAAGATTTCATTTATTTGTCAGAGAGAGAGAGAGAGAGAGAGAGAGAGAGAGAGAGCACAAGCGGGGAGCAGCAGGCAGAATCTGGAGAAGCAGGCTCCCCGCTCAGCCAAGAGCCTGATGTGGGACTCAGTCCCGGGACTCTGACATTTAACCACCTGAGCCACCTATGCATCCCCACTAGTGTTATTCTTAATAGGGCATTCCCTACTCATCTCTTCAATATCATTAAAAGCCTGTGTCTTTTAAATGCCTATGTACCGATGCTGTACAAGGACTGGGTAGACAAAACTTCTCTCTGAAGTTTACAGAAGTAAATAGTCCAGGTTTGGTGTGTATTTTTTTCTGTAGATTTGTGTATATTTGTAAAACAACAGATTTTAATAATCATAGACCTAGTCTTTATCCCCAGTAGATCTTAACTATTGCTTCTTTTCAGTGAATAATGACTCTTAACTTTAGGTTCCTGCTAAGCATTCCTAGCCTAACATATCCTGTCAGAACAGATTAAGAACATTGAGACAGTTCTCTCCGGTTTGAACTCTTAAAGCTACAGTTGAAAAACAAATGATCTTCAAAAGATAAGCCAGTAGATCAAAACCATACAGCAAAAAGTTTCATTTGGATCAGATACTTTATAATTTTTTTTATAAAGATTTAATCATTTGAGAGAGAGTGTGTGTGTGTACCAGCAGTGGGGGAGACAGAAGGAGAGGGAGAAGCAGGCTCCCTGCTGTGCTGAAGCCTGACATGGGGCTCGATGCCAGAACCTGGAGATACGACCTCAACCGTCGAGCCACTCAAGCACCCCTGGATCAATATTTTAAACCTTTGACATCAAGAGCACTAGTTTGGATGAGCATGATTTATCTCATAACATTTGTAAGTCACCATCATTACTCACAAAGTGTTTTTACATTTCTGAGGATGTATACAGTGCTGTATTGATTTTTGGAGATGTGTAAAGACGGATAAAACACAGCCCTTGCTTTTAACAAGTTCATAATCTAATAAAAGAAATATACATGAGCAAGTAATTACTTTTGTCAAAGTAAGGGAATCGGGGAAAGCTCTGTGAATAATATTCCTAAATATTGGGTGTTTACTGTAGCATGTGTATGTGTGTAGAAAATCGTAATTTCTGGCAAAGGGAATGCATGCATGGAAAAAGTCATGAGGTACTCAGGGGACAACTGATAGTGTCATATTAGCACTTAAAGGGAAAGGGTGCAGTTGCAGTGGTAAGGCCATGGAGATGTGGCCAAAAAGGAATCTTTTATCCCTTAATTGGGACATGTAGGTATTGAGCGTACTTGCTAAAGGTTTTAACACAGATTGATGTATTCTGTGGAGGATGTACCTGGTGTGTAGGGGATTGAGATGGGGAGTAATTTCCTTGTTCATTTTATTACAGTGCAGTTGTTATAGTAACCCAGGAAAGAGATGGTTGCTCTTGAGTTATATAGAAACTGAAAGAAACTTTTTTCTCGAGCTAGAGGTGAGGCTGGAGAGGGAAAGAAACCACAGGATCCTAATAACTGAAAACGCTTTTTGCCCACACTGTGGAAATAAAGATTATAGTTAAGTTAACTTTAATTTATAACTAGTTACCCTCTGTTTTAAAAAAAGGAAGCTTTTAATTTTGGAATGTGTTAGATTTACATTAAAATTGTAAAGAGAGTACAGGGTTCTTCTCAGTGTTCCCTAATGCTGACATCTAATGTAACCATGTTATATTTGTCAAAACTAAGGAATCAACTTTAGTATAATACCACTAGCCAAACGAAGATACTTGATACTGATTTCACCAGGTTTCCACCAGTGTTCCTGTTTTGTTTTTAGTTTTTTGGTTATGCTGCCACAAGCATCACTTGTTTCCTTCAAGTGCAGTGGGAATAGTAGTAATCGTAGTTACTGCAACACCCCCGCTCCCCCATATGATAGTTAGCAGTGTCCCTGGCCTCTACTCGATGCCATTAGCACCTCTGCAGTTGTGGCAGCCCAAAATGTCTTCTACGTTGCCAAATACTCCTTGAGGGGCAGAATCACCCCCAGTTGAGAAGCACTGCTTTAAGCAAAAAATTTGGTGGAACTCTCTTATGAGACCAGTATTTCTAGGGTGTTTCCTACAGAATATTATTTCTGAGGGATGCTAATATGTGATTTGAAACAAATGGGTCTATGGAGTAAATAAATAAATTGGGGAAGTAGTAAACTAAACAAAATTAAAGAAAGTTTTATTTCTTCTTCCTCTCCCCTTTCCTCTCCTTCTTCTTCTTTTTTTTTTTTTAAACTCTCCTTCTTCCTCCTCTGCTTTCTGCACTTTCCAACTTTCTCCATCCCCATTCTTCCTTCCTCTCTTCTCTTCTGGTTCCTCTCCCCTACCTTTTCCTCCTTTCCTTCTGTCAGCTCCCCCTGCCTCACTGCATAATTTCTTAGAGCCTTTAACCTATCAGTGGCATTGTTAATTTCCAAGAGACTGCTGTATGTGACATTTCTAAAACTGGTTTAACTGTACATTGATTTTTTTTTTTTATGGGGAGAATACTTCACATAGGTTTGCTGTCCAATCACCCATTGTTTGGAAATTATTAGGTTGAACTGGGGATTGTTAGGTATAATTATAGATAAATAGATCACCTTATATCCCTGAATACAGAACTATCCCTCACTGTTAAAGGGGAAACAGAGAGTTGAATTTACCTGTAACTTTTGGAATGCAGTAGTTTTTGCATGTCTGTTTAAAAATGCACCAGGGGCAGCTGGATTGGTCAGTTAAGCATCTAACTCTTAATTTTGGCCCAGGTCATGATCTCTCAGGGGTCTTGAGAGTGAGCCCTATGTTGGGCTCCACACTCATTCGGGAGTCTGCTTGAGATGCTCACTCTCCCCCTACTCGTGTGCGCACACACACACACTCAGATAAATAAATAAAATCTTTAAAGATATAAAAATGCACCAAAAATTTTAAGTTCAGTTCACAATAAATAAGTTATCCTATATTAAAACAACTAGCAGTTATTAAACTTTTTACTTTTCACATTGATAGTTTGGTTAGGAGTTGAATTATTTTGTTGAATATGGTGGGATAGCTATTGTCAGATGCTTTTGTTCAGCAAGATAACCCACAGTTAAGTACAGGGATCAGGGGACTGCAATGTGGGGCCATGGGTAGCTGTTCCATCTCAGGGAGAATGATTTGGTACGCCAGTTTCTAGCACACATTCTAGAGCTGCGGATTCTTGGTGATCTTGCTCCCATTTTGTTTTACTTTTTAAATTATGTTATATTTGGGCAAAATATATAAATATTATATAAATCTATATTGTTAATTGGTTTTAAGTCTGTGATGTGTTATAAAATGTGGGAAAATTAAAAAATATATTTTAGAAATTACAAGATTGTCACTGTAATAGAATTAATATTAGAATGTTTGTTCCTAGGGCACCTGGGTGGTTCAGTTGGTTAAGCAACTGCCTTTGGCTCAGGTCATGATCCTGGAGTCCTGGGATTGAGTCCCACTTTGGGGTCCCTGCCCAGGGAGGGTGGGGGGTCTGTTTCTCCCTCTGACCTTCCCCCTCTCGTGTTCTCCCTCTCATTCTCTTTCTCTCTAGTAAATAAATAAAATCTTAAAAAAAAAAAAAAGAATGTTCCTATATGCTCTAGTAAACTTTGAACTAGAATATTAAAATAGTGAACTTCCCCCTCCTTTATTTATTTTTCTATTCCTTGTAAGGTAGAAAGACAACTTTACAGAATAAGAGAAAAGAATTCTAAGGAAATTTGATATCTAGGTGGTACCTCAAATATTTACCTCACTGATTGTTTCAATTCAGATCTCTAGGGACAAAGATTTTAGAATATATTGACCTGCATAAAATGGGCCAATTGACTTCAGTCCTTTTCCTATTGGGCAATGGCTTGGTGAATGACCAAAAGCAGATGCAGATTTGTCATCACAAGAGGGACATTCATGGAACAGAGGGGAGAGTCTGAATATTCAGCCTTTTTTGATAATACCAGACTTAACTAAATAGAATGTTATAAATTGAAAGTATTTTAGGCATTTTAAAAAGTAAAGTGTATATATAGTCTATATTTTTTTTCAAATCCTTATTTTTTTCCTTTATAAGTTGGGAGAGTCATTTTTTAATAGAATGACTAGAAAATTATGTTTTTTGGGGTTTTAAATCTTTTTTTATGATTTTATTTGACAGAGAGAGAGAGAGATAAAGCAAGAGGGGACACAAGCAGGGGGAATGGGAGAGGGAGAAGCAGGCAAAGCAGGGAACCTGATATGGGGCTCTATCCCAGGACCCTGGGATCATGACCTGAGCCAAAGGCAGATGCCTAACAACTGAGCCACCTAGGCTCCCAAAAAATATGTTTTAAAGGAAAATGGGAACAGGGGACAGAATAGCATCAAGTGGGGGGTGATGTAATATTGAAATATGAAAGAAAGTGGAAAACTCATTTCCTATGTCCATTTTCTCCATTGAGGAGAATTGTTTTCAAATTGGAAGGGCTAAGAAAAGCATTATTAAGAGGGGATTGAAGCATGAGATAGGTGAGGAGATAGTTATAGAACAGCTAGACACTTTAAATGAATCTCAGCTTTTAGAGTTCTATAAATTATGTCTTATTATAGTGAAAAGTTAGATGGTATTGGTACCCACTATCAGTGAGTATTCTTTAACAAATAGAAGAGGTATCAAAATATGAGTGATCAGCAATGGCCAGTTTGCAAAGGAAAGGAAAAGGTGATTTCCACAAAGTAGACTGTTCAACTTGATGTCTGTCATCAACCCCCACTAGGATAAATTATTAATCAGATAATTAGTGAGCACTTAAAAGAAAGAAGTGGTGATTCACGTGACTTTAATAAGAAGTCATATCAATCCAATCTCTCTTCTGTTTTTTTTCCTTAAAAAAGAAAATGCCAGTTTATTTATACCTTCATTCAGTTCTAGGGGCAACTTAGATGGCTTAAATAAATGTACTACAAGATAAATTATAACAGGAAGGTGGGGCACCTGGGTGGCTCAGCTGGTTAAGCGACTGCCTTCGGCTCAGGTCATGATCCCGGAGACCCTGGATCGAGCCCCACATTGGGCTCCCTGCTCGGCAGGGGGCCTGCTTCTCCCTCTCTCACTCCCCCTGCTTGTGTCCCCTCTCTAGCTGTGTTTCTCTCTGTCAAATGAATAAAAATCTTAAAAAAAAAAATTATAACAGGAGGAGTAGAAAACAGCATACATTTATTGAGTTTAGATTTTGGGTCCTTTAGTAAGCAGTTTACATGTTATTTCATTTTATTCTGAGCAGATCCCAAAACAGCCATCCCCCCAGTTTTTGTAAGATGTGTAAGAAGTCCTCAGTGCCTGTTCCCGAAGCACCCGGGACAAGTATTTCACATGAACGATTCATTTGGGGCAGACGTGAAGATATGTTGACCAGTGGTTCCCAAACATTTTGGTATTGAAGCCCCTTTTATTTTATACTCTTAAAAATTACTGAGTACCACAACGAACTTTTGTTTATGTGGGTTACATCTATTGATATTCAGTGTATTAGAAATTAAAACTTCAGAAAATTTTGGAGCAGGAATACATTAGCACAGATTGCAGTAGCTGTCAGAGGGATGACATCATCATCACTTTGTCTAATTTCTGGAAATTCCTCTGGATTCTCATGAAAGTACAAAGGGAAAGTAACTTTTTAGTGTTATTATGAAAATGGTTTGACCTTGCTGACCCCTTAAAAGACCCCCTGAAAGGCTCTCCCTTCAGGGTCCCCCAGACCACACTTTGAGAATCACTGTTCTTAGAGGAAGGATTCAGCTAGCGTAGAGAGAACAGGCTGTGGTATCTTGCATCTACACATACCAAGTTGGAGCTGAAGCAGCATTCCGAAGTTTTACACCTCAGTTTAAGGAAAGGCAGAGAGGTGCTGAGTGGTAATTTTAAGTAACCTATACAGAGTAGCATTTACGTCATCAGGGAAAAAAATATTCTAACATTCCTTAACCTCATTAGTACAATCACTCATACAGATCAAAATAGTTTTTTGCTATTTGCAATAGCTGTCTCTGGAAGGACCCCCACTTAGGGTCGTTCCAGTCAGCCGCTTCTGGAGCATGTGGGCAGCAGCACAGAGGGGCGTTTCCAATTAGTAATTTGTTCCACACTGTCTGTGCTCAAGTATTTTAAGTAAAACAGTTGGAGAACTAATAAGATGTATGTCAGAAACAAAGTATGTGAATCAAGACTTTCTTTTAAAGAATGAAATTTAACAAATAAGGACGAAGTTCTCTGCATATTTTTAACGAACCAGGTAAAAATTTGACAACTTTAGGGGCGCCTGGGTGGCTCAGTTGGTTAAGCGACTGTCTTCGGCTCAGGTCATGATCCCGGAGATCCGGGATCGGGTCCCACATCGGGCTCCCTGCTCGGCAGGAAGCCTGCTTCTCCCTCTCTCACTCCCCCTGCTTGTATTCCCTCTCTGGCTGTGTTTCTCTCTGTCAAATAAATAAAATCTTTAAAAAAAAATTTTTTTTTGACAACTTTTTACACAAAAAAGATCCAGAGGTTTTTTAGTTAACTTCAGCCTTGCAAACCAGCAGTTTTTAGAGTAGTTGCCAAGAACCTGAAGGATAGCCTTTAGCCAAGTGAAGAGAAATGTAAGTGTTCTAATAAAGGAGATAATTGTTAGATTCTCTGGGGTAGTTAGACTTCTCCCTGTGTAGCAATCATTAGTCATAAATGCCTTCGTCCTTTTGGATAAGGCCACACATCTGCTAGCACCCGGCATCTATTCTGAGTTACTGAACTCAGGCCACTGGCAGCTAGCTCACACCATCCCATACTGTCATGCTGCGGTTTCATTGGTATGTAGACCACCTGTGAATTTTAGATACTAAAGTGATTTCAGTGATTTCTTCTTGTCTTCATGATATTTAGCTTTGCCTCTAGAATCATGGTTATTTTTTCACTCTGTACTCTAAATTTGCTGACCTCCACGCTTGGGTAACTTGTGTTCCCTTGTTACGTGCTGCCTTGTCCCATCACACTCACGCAGGCTCACCTCTTAGGTCTGGTTGATCTCACCGCCACCACCATGTGTGATTTACTCCTGATAACAGCCACAGTGTTTATGCAACACTTGGAATAATACTTGATTCTGGATGTCGCGTTTTAAAAGATACTGACAATGTAGAGACCGTCCAGATGAAGGTAACTAAACTGAGTGTAAGCATTGTTTTATAGCGTGACCCAGCCTTTTCTCGCTCCCTTTCCTGCCATTGTCCCTTCACCTCGTCTGTGTTCCACTCACACTGAACCACCCCAGTCTCTCAAGTGTGGCATCTTCTTAAGTTTTCATTCTCTTCTCAGACCACTTCCCTGTCTCTGTGACCTCAAGACCCAACTCAAATATTTCCTCCCTAGTGATTTACCTTGACTTTCCGAGGTATTCTTACTGGGTTCTTATAGAACTTTATGCATGCCTGGCTATGTATTTAATCAAATTATAACCTAATCCATGGTTCTTTTATCAAAAAGACCATATGGTCAATATTTTAGGCTTTGCTTCTCTCTCTCAGTTACTCAACTGTGCTATTTTGGTACAAAAGTAGCCATAAATAAGTGTGACTATGTTTCAATAAAACTTTATATGAACACTAAAATTTAAATGTCATGTAATTGTTATGTGTCAAGAAATCTTTTTATTTTTGCCCCTCCCCCAACCATTTCCAAGTATAAAAACCGTTTCTTGTTCCTGTTCAGTACAAATCAGGCAGCAGGCTAGATTTGGCCCACTGGCTGTGATTTGCTGACTCTTGATCTAATCCATATGTTTATTCTCTCAGTCACTGTTTCATTCATTCATTTATGAAATATTCATTTGCTGGCTCTTATAGGTTCTGTGAATACAGTGGTGAGAAAGACACATATTAAGGCAGAATCTTCTGCATTCGATCGAACTTGCTGAGTTCAAAGACTTTCTATTCCATCTCTGTCCCTTAAGAATAGTGTATTTCCTGGCATATTTTGAGATGAAGTAGTGAAGATTAAAGATTGAACAAGGAATAAGCTGTTAAATCTTTGCTAATCATTTCTCCTGTGACTATGATTATGGTATCTTGAGTGTGAGAAAGAAACGGTATCTAAGAACAGTGATAAATTTTAACAGATTATTTTGGAAAGACCTTTGTCAGATCTAGATGTGAGGATAAAGTACACATTTTGTCTGTTTTGTTAATGACAGCACTATTAGAAGTGATAGGCTTTGAGGTGTATTCTGTAATGAATTTTCTACATCGTTTTTGGTATGAACGGTTTAATTAACATTTAACTTTTATAATACTATCTGGGGGTAGATGGATGAACTATAGAGGAAGGGAAGCTTTTAACTAAAGGGAAATTTCTTCTCATTTAAATGTACCTGGACATTTTTATATCCTACAAATGGTATATTTTCAAGGATTAAAACTTTGGGTTGAGTTATAATAATATACTAAGTAATTCTTTTAGTCATAAAAATTACTAGCTTTTTTCTTAGCACTTTGGATTTATGTGGCTTTTCAAGGTTATAGGGTACAACCTTAAAATACTTGTTACATAATTTTAATCATGACAATGTGATACATGCTTATTTTCTCTTTATAGGCGGGATAAGCTTTGGATTTGCATGGAGTTTTGTGGAGGTGGTTCTTTACAGGATATTTATCATGGTAAGACAAAAGTTATGTCTTATACACATTAAATAGAATTTCTTAAAATATAGTTATTTACTATATTAAAGCATTAATGTTGTTTTGAGGAAAGTATGTTTTATTGTTATTTAGGTACATAAAATAATTTAAGATCTATATCGGTGAAAGGAGCATTTGCATTACAAGTTGCAAAATTATGTGCAGTTGAATTATTTGCAAATTCTAAAGAAGACATTATATATAGTAAGTTCAAAATTTCAAACTCAGATTTGTAAGAAACATACAAAGGTCTTGATGGTTAACACTAAGCCAAAAGAATAGTTGGTTAATACATGAGTAGTATTAATACAATAATTGATTTTTCTTGGGTGTATTCAAGAACCATCAATTAAATTGTTCACCCTTTTTCTTTTTTTTTTTTCTTTTTTTTTTTTAAGATTTTATTTATTTGACAGAGAGAAACACAGCCAGAGAGGGAACACAGGAAGGGGGAGTGAGAGAGGGAGAAGCAGGCTCCCCGCGGAGCAAGGAGCCCAATGTGGGACTCGATCCCGGGTCTCCGGGATCATGACCTGAGCCAAAGGCAGTTGCTTAACCAACTGAGCCACCCAGGTGCCCCCACCCATTTTCTTTTTTTAAAAAAGATTTTATTTATTTATTTGACAGAGAGAAACACAGCTAGAGAGGGAACACAAGCAGGAGGAGTGAGAGAGGGAGAAGCAGGCTCCCGGGACTCTGGGATCATGACCTGAGCTGAAGGCAGTTGCTTAATGACTGAGCCACCCAGGCACCTAAATTGTTTACCTTTTTTAAATACTAGATTGAGGGGAATTAAAATTATTAAAGCTTTTTTTATTGAGAAATCAGTGGAGTATGTAAGAAAGATTTGTAAAGTACAGTAAGTGTTTAATGGTCTTTCTCTGTCCCATTCTGGTTCTGTTAATGGGTTTTTGTCACAAACTGTGGAGTAAGAAGATTCTTTTACTGGAATTGTGCTTTTTGATTAATGTAAAATAAAATACTGTCTTAGTAAGTCATATGTCAATTTTACAAGAAAATATTTTGGAAAATTTTTTCATTTTTCTTCATATGGGATTTGGGCTCAGATTTTTCTGATAGAGCCTCTTAAGTAATTTTGGGGGCTGATTGTAATAAAGCAGATGTTAAAAGACTGTTTGGATAGGAATTTTAGTGTCTCCATTTCACTTCACTTTACTGTATCTTCTTGGTGTAGATTTTATTTACCGTAAATATTAACATAATAGTATTTTAAAGTACTACTATAGTTGGAATGGGAAAAAAAAATGATAGATTTTCTGGAACTGTTTTCAAAGGCAGAAAGTGGGTTTGTAATTGGTCTTTAAAAGATACCTAAGCTCTGGGTATAAAGAACAGGTGGAAGTACATCCTGGGAGATGAGACAGCACTACAGTGCCATGAAGGTGTGACACGTGAGCTCGCTCTCTTTGGTGGAGTGTCTGAATCTGGAAACTGGGGTCTGATGGAGCCTTGAAAGCCAGGTGGAAGGACATGAGAACATTTGTGCTTTATGAAAAGTTATTTCTTTTCTGAGTATATTTATTAACTATGGCTGTTCTTTGTATTTGAAACTTTTTATATTAATGATATTTTGATTTCAAAGATTCAGTGAAAATTGAGAAATATTTGGCATTATTTTACACTGTAGGACATACACAGTATTTCTGGAAGCTATTCAAAAAGCTGTTTTCCTTTTTTGTCTTAATTTGGACTAATTTATTTACTATTTTTTCCTCATGCTTATTCGTTTAATTTCCTTTGTCCTGAAATTTTTTCACCTGGGTCTCCTAGGGGTTCACTCTCATTTTTGACCCTCATTCTTCAATCGTAGGTTAAGTGGGGCATAGACAAATATTGTTCTGTCAGCATTCCGAAGCTAGTAGACCAGTGTCCTATAGCTTCTATGGTTGTTGGTATTTCCTGTCACTCTAACTGTTAATCCTTTTCAGGTAATCTTCCTTTTTAATCGATTTTAAGGTTTTATTTTTTCTCTTAATTTTGGTGTTTTTAATATCTGAACATGGATTTACATATACTTTTCTTGCATAGAACTTCAAGTGCTTACCAGAGAGGATTTAATTTATTCATCAAGCCTGCACAGTCAGCAATCATTTTCTCCTAAAATCTTTTCTCCCTCAGTCTCTCTGATCTCTCCTTTTAGAATGTCAGTTAAATATACATTAGATCTTCTCTGTGTCTCTTAAACTCAGCTGTATATTTTGCACTTTTTAATCCCTCAGTAGAGCACTGAGGATACATATAATCATCCTAGCGTTCACTGATTTTACAGCTGTGTTTAGGACATCCATTAGGTTTTAATTTTTGGTGACTGTATTTCTCATTTCTAGAAAGTATTTGGTTCTATTTCAAGTCTCCCTTCATTTAATATATGTGTCTTATTCTCTTGTAATTTTTCATTCCTTCTTTTTACATTTTTAGTTTTTTAAGCATAGCTTTCTTCAGGTTTTCTCAGATTGTTACGTAGTTCCATCCGATATGTATGCCTGCTTTTAGGTGTCTGGTTCTGCTTTCTTGATGAAGAAGCAAGAAGACCAGTTTAGTTGCAGAAATATTTTTGTCATGATTGTTGTCACTCCATTTCAACCAAACATTGGCAATAACGGACTAATGTGAATTTATTAATATTGATTGATTTATACTGATCAGCAACTGGGTCAAAGGAAGAAGAGATAATTTTGCAGCACCCTGGATATTCTCAGGTATATATGCGAGGGATTTACATGCTTATACAAGCCCCAGTCCCTGTTCACTCTCAACTGCATCCTGATTGCCACCAAATGACTTTCTCGTGGCAAGGTGTATACTCCTTTTTGGTAGTCTGTAGTGCTTTCTGCTTGCACAGCTGCATAAGACAGATACTTCCGTTTCTTTGTGTTTCTCTTTCTTTTCTCTCTTTTATCACACTGTCATTCTCTGGGAGTAGTGTACTAACTTGGATTATGTGACCTAGTGAAAGAGAAGTTCTTCTTTTGTAATAACCCTAATGCTTGTGGGATTTTGCTTTTTTATATGTGTATGCAATGCATATTTTGATCTGTAATGCAAATTTGCAAAGCCTGGTTTTTTTCCCTGTTATTTCTGCTTTCTTTTTTTTTATTTCTGCTTTCCAAGATATCACTAAACCAATTTTTAGAATTTGTTTTACTGCCCTTAATTCCATCACTTCATATGATTTTTTAAAAATTTAAATCTTGCAAGAGGGAACTGTATTAGTTGTCTGTTGCTATATAACAAATCCCAAAATTTTAAATTTGGGATAATTTGCAGCTTAAAACAGCAAATATTACGTCCTAGTTTATGAGCGTCGGGAATTCAAGAATGGCTTAGTTGGGCAAGTCTAGCTCAGGTTCTTTCATTAAGTTGCAGTCTCGCTGTATTGGCTGGGACTCCAGTCCTCTGCAGGCTTGTGTAGGGCTCAATAATTCACTTTCACCTTGATTCGCATAACACGGCTGTTGGCAGAAAGCTTCAGGTCCTTGATGGCTCTTGGCAGGTCTCAGTTTTTTACTTGTGGATCTAGCCGGAGGACAGCTCGAGTGTCTTCACAATATGGCAGCTGGCTTCCCCAGAGCATATATTCTCAGAGCAAAGAAGAAGCCATAAAGCCTTCTATGATGTAGTCACAGAAGTTGTATACGGTCTCTTCCACCATATTTTGTTCTTTAGAAACAAGTCATTTCTGTCCAGCTCATACTCAGGAATTAAGTTCCAACACTTGAGGTAGAAACTATCGAAGCGTTCGTGGACGTGTTTTAAGTTACCACAGGTGTGTGTGTGTGGTGGGGGGAGATGCATTTTGAATTTTTTTTTTTTTATGAGTTTCTTCTCTCCTTTTGTTTACTTTTTTTTTGAAGAACTAACATTGGAACTTTTCATTGTTCCAGTAAAATGCTTTTTCTCTCTATTTTCCACTGAACATTTTTCTCCATTTAATAATGTTCTTTAACAGTTTTCCACGTTCTGTTATATCATTTTTGGTGAATTGCTTTCCACTTGTTTAATAATTTGAATTCTGAGATCCTCTTCAGCAGGAATTACATATGGCTTTTGAGAATGGGTCCTTCCACAGTGGTGGTGGTGGTGTTTATTCTTTCTGGGATTCTAAGACCTCAGTATAACCCTAAACCAGAGTGAAGAAGAGGCCTGTGGTGACAGAACCTAGAAGATATTTTCCCCTCTCCAGATCCTGGCCATGATACAAAATCCTTACTTAGTGTTTTTTTCCTTGTCTACCCTTTTAAGATGAAGATGTAGCCCTTTGAAGATTCTGGCTTTATGGACGTATTTGTTTTAACTGTTCCTTTACAGATCAATGGCCTTTTCTTCTGTTCTACTCCCCATGCAGGGGATAAAACTAAAGCGCCAGCTTCCCAAGACTGGGCTTTCCCTTAGAGACAGCTTAGTAGTTAACATTTTTACCATTCTTATTTTCATTTCCCTTTTCTTTTTTTTTTTGGCTCCCGGGAAATTCTCTTACTTTTTAACTTAGCTAGGCATTTAAAAGATTATTTAAGATATTCTTTTCTGTCATTTTCTAGGTATTGTTTTCAGGGTTCTCAGGGTGTTTGCCATAATGTGGAAACAGAAATATGAAGGAGGCCCATTTTACTGAATGAAAGGGGCTTATAAACCACAAGCATTAGTTATATGTCCTATCTTCAGACATTCACACCCGACTTGTCCTTAACAAAATCTAAGTGAAATAGGTTTCTGTCTTCCACAATTGTAAAATACCACAAATACCCCAAAGTAAACATTTCAGAAAGGTTACTGTCTAGCAAAAGTTTCCATCATTGGAATTTAATTCAATTTTTAGAATAATCTCTGCCACCTAATGTAGAGAGACTTTATTCTAAAGTGATTTAGTAGGAAAGAAGAGAAAACTACTTAAATGTCTTCATTAGTGGATAGACACAGAGAAGTATTAATTAAATATTATGGTTGAGTTATAGGTATTGATATAGAAAGTGTGCATGGTAAGTGAAAAAGGCATGTTTTAGAATTGTATGTGTAATATACCATTCATAGTCTTTTGTGAGATCTATACATAATTTAAAATGTGTCTCTACATAAAATTATCTGGTAGGCTGTAGGCCAAATTATTGATATTGCCTATTATTGAGTAATAGTTTGGGTAAAGAAGAGACTTTTACTTTCCAAACTTATCTGTTGATTGGATTTTTATAGTGAACATATTCATTTTATAGCTATAAAGCTAATAATTCTGGGGAAAAACACTGATTTAAAACTAGCTGTAATGCAGGATGTCTGAGTGGCCCAGTCGGTTAACCGTCCAACTTTTGATTTTGGCACAGGTCATGATCCCAGGATTGTGAGATCGACCTCTGCTTTAGGCTGTGCCCTGGGTGTGGAATCTGCTTAAGATTCTCTCTCTCCTCCTCTGCCCTCCACCCTTTTAAAGAATTATTTATTTATTTGAGAGAAAGTGAGTTAGAACATAGAGGGAGAACGAGAAGCATACTACTTGCTGAGCAGAGAGCCCGACTTGGGGCTCAGTCTCAGGACCCTGGGATCATGACCCGAGCTGAAGGCAGATGCTTAACTGACTGAGCCACGCAGGCACCCCTCTGCCCACCCCTCCTAAAAACAAAACAAAACAAAACAAAACAAAACAAAAAACTAGCCTTAATACATGCATTACATACCAATTTTAGAAAAGCTTTAATAAAAACTAGCTAAGCCTCTTAGCCATGATTTATTTCTTTAAGGTATTACTGATCAGTGAGGTGCAAAAATGAAAATGTAATTAATTTCAGAGACTATTTCAGTCTCTTATTCATTTATTATTCAGTCTATTATATCATTTATTTAGCAGCTTTCCCATGTCAGGCACTGTTCTAAACACTAGGGATACAACGAGAAAATCAGATGTAACAAATCCTGCCCTCATGGAGCTTACATTTTAGTACAGTTGTTTAGGTATATCAAGGCTTTTGTTAGTGAAACTAGTAAAACTTCATCATTTGCTGAAAAGTGTGCTTTGACTAATTACATTGATACTAATTTTTCTTCTCTTATAGTAACGGGACCTCTGTCAGAACTGCAAATTGCATATGTTAGCAGAGAAACACTACAGGTAACTCCAGTGCCAAATAAAAAGTACCATTCTTTATTGGATTCAGTGTTTAATTATTGTGCATTATCTGTTAAGTAAGGATTGAACATTCTAGTTTTGATAAACTCGTGGATTTTAATGTGTTTTTAATTGTTTAGTAAACTCAAGTTATATTCACAAATAAATACTATAAAGCCTCAGTGTGATAATATTACCTCCTAAAATTTAAGTGCTATGCATTTGTTATTTTATATTT
Source organism: Spilogale gracilis (assembly GCA_004023965.1). Classification (NCBI taxonomy): domain Eukaryota; kingdom Metazoa; phylum Chordata; class Mammalia; order Carnivora; family Mephitidae; genus Spilogale; species Spilogale gracilis. The sequence goes on along the minus strand of PITA01004934.1, from coordinate 89,359 downwards.
CATATTCCTCTTAATACCAAAGAAAGGCTTGAAAGTTAAGCACTCTTGTAGGTAACACTTTCTAATACTGATTACATTTATCTTTTTTAAATTTGCAGATTATCTGCAGAGTTTAGACTATTTGCAGAGTTAAACTTGCAGACTATTTTCAGAGTTTATTGGAAAATATTTGTCTTTAGAAAATTAGTGGTTCCTGCTGAACTTTCTGCCTTTTTCATTTTCTTGATTCTTTTGTCTTTTTAGACTATTTCAGTAAAATAAATTAATGATTATCACTAGACTTTCTGTAATGAGTAAATAAAAAACAAACTATTCAGTTAATTACTTTATATCCCAAAATACGCTCTGTAGCAAAGTCTTATTAATTTTTGTTTTTTTGTTTTTTGAAACTCTAGGGGTTATACTATCTTCACAGTAAAGGAAAAATGCACAGAGATATAAAGGTATACATCATATGTTTAACCTAATGGCCTCTCTTCTTTTTTAAATACTCGTCTCAAATTGTCGAGCAATTGTCTTTCTCTCTTTGATGAATTTCTTACCTGAAATATGTTACTGTAATAAAATTGAGTGATACTTTTAAGAGCTTTATTACTTTTTATTTTTTTGAGAGTTTTATTACTTTTTTGAAGTACCTTTATTTATTTTTTTTTTTTAAAGATTTTATTTATTTGACAGAGAGAAACACAGCCATAGAGGGAACACAAGCAGGGGGAGTGAGAGAGGGAGAAGCAGGCTTCCTGCCGAGCAGGGAGCCCGATGTGGGACTCGATCCCGGATCTCCGGGATCATGACCTGAGCCAAAGGCAGTGGCTTAACCAACTGAGCCACCCAGGCGTCCCTGAAGTACCTTTATTGAGATACAATTCACATACTGTAAAATTCACCCTTTTATTTTATTTTTTTAAAGATTTTATTTATTTATTTGACAGAGAGAGATCACAAGTAGGCAGTGAGGCAGGCGAGAGAGAGGAGGAAGCAGGCTCCCTGCTGAGCAGAGAGCCCGATGTGGGCCTCGATCCCAGGACCCTGAGATCATGACCTGAGCTGAAAGCAGAGGCTTTAACCCACTGAGCCACCCAGGCACCCTAAAATTCACCCTTTTAAAGTATACATTTGTGGATTTGTGTTACAATAACCCAACCCATATTTTATCTATAGTTATTTATTTGTAAAAAGCAAGTTGCGTCATCAGCTTCCTTTGAATATTATAGTGAATTTTGGCAGTCTTAAAGAACTACCATTAATAATGTCTCAAAATGGATAAATTCAACTGTAACATTTCCTGATGGTCTTTGATTTACCTGCAGAGGAGAGCAGTTGCACTGGCTATGCTGGGGTTAGCTCTGTGATAAAGTAGCTGCTATGGCAGGAGTCCTGAAGTTATTCCCCAGCTTCGTTCGATTTTCTCCTTTCATTTATTTTTCTTTTACCTTCTTCCTTGTTGATCTTTTCTCCTACTTCTTTTGTTTTTGAAGTTTTCTTCAGCATAAAGGTTATCCACGTTTTGGGGGTATCCTGTTGCTCTTTGAGTCTCTGAAGACCATGGACTGACCCTCTTCTCAGAAAATGTCCTTATGCACAGCCTTCATATTTTGCAAGAAATTTCGGTGGACTTTCATATCAGCTGCTAAGATCCTTTAATTTTTCGTAAGCCACTTAAAAGACATAAGCAAAGAGTTTTGGAGTTCAAAGGGAGACAAGATCATAAAATAAGTAGATCAAGAAAGGTACTGTGTCATCAGCACCTACATGATCTGGAAAGACTGGTAGATATTTGTCAGAAGTGGAGGTTCAAGTGCCTTCCAAGCAGAGGGAAGAGTGTAAGCAAAGATACAGATGTCAGAAAGTGTGGAGTCATTTTAGAGATGTGTGCTGAACTTCAGAGTTTGAACCTAACTGGGGAGATTCAGCCCATCACCATTATTTCTACCCTGGTCTGAGCCACCAATTTACTCTCTCTTACCTGCACTTCTGTAGTAGCCGTCCAGCTGCTCTGTTCTTGAGTGTCTCTGCAGTCAGTTCTCCAGCTTGTAACCAGGCATTTATTTATTTGTTTGTTTGTTTGCTTATTTATTTATTTATTTATTTTAAAGATTTTTAAGATTTTTATTTTATTTATTTGACCGAGAGAGAGAGCCAGAGAGCACAAGAAGAGAGAGTGGCAGAGGGTGAGGGATTAGCAGGCTCTGCACTATCAGGGAGCTGGACACGGGGCTCGATCCCAGGACCCTGAGATTGTGACCTGAGTTGAAGGCAGACACTTAACCATCTGAACCACCCAGGCATCCCCAGAGTGATATTTTTAAATCAGAGCTCATCACTCTTCTGTTTATAAACCACCTTGGCTTCCTACCATACTCAGTGTAAAATCAATTTTTTTTTTCTTAACCTATATAAAAGCCTGTAAGGTTATCCATGATCTGGCCCCTGCTTTTCTCTCTGACCTCATCTCACACTCTTCTCCATTTTACTTGTTCTGATTCAGCCACACTAAACTCGGATGTTTTTGGAATATGTAGAACTCATTCTGTCACCAAGGCTTTGTATTTGCTGTGCCCTCTCTTCCTGGAGTGTTTTTCTCACAGATTTTGACATGGCTCTGTACCCTCACTTCATCCAGATCTCTGCTCAGATATCACTGTCTTTAAAGTACTTATCTCTTCCTGCCTTTGGACCATTTGTTGTATCCATTCGTGTGTTTGTGTTTGTGTTTATTCGCTTTTAGATGTTTCTTTCTCTCCTATTCAGTGTAAACTTCATGATAGCTGGAGCTTATTCTTATTTATTACTGTATTTGTTCCTATAACCCTAGAGCTTAATATAGCAGTTGGTTGCTTAGGGAGAGAGGAACAGAAGGATGGAAGGAAAGGGGCATCAGAGGCCATAGATGCACGTGATGTGATATAAACTATAATTTAGGAAAATTAACCTAGATCTGGGGAAAGACCAAACTGAGCACTGTGGGCAGACATCGACATAGCTGGGGCCTAGATCAAGTTAAACTCCCTGTTGTAAGCATCCAGCTTCTCTGATTTTGGCTCAGGTCATGATCTCAGGGTTGTGAGATCAAGCCCCATAATCAGGCTCTGCCGTGGGCATGGAGCCTGCATAGAGTCTCTCTCTCTCTGCCCCTCCCCCTTGCTCCCTCTTAAAAAAAAAATCCCTGCTGTATCCCTTGTTCCTCCTTTTTCTTGTTTCTCTCGTTATTCCATTGTGCTACCGTAATACCAGAGATTGCAGTTGTATATTATGGCTTCTTTTTTGGGTGGAAAGAGGTTTCCTAGTATTTTTCCTTTAAGCTTGTAATTATGTGATTGATGGCACCAGTCAGGAAGTAGGAGTGGCTAAAATGCTACTAGGTCATTGTAATGGGAAACGACTAAGTTTTTTCCTCTCTGTGTAGGGAAAAGCCCAGTTTTTTCCAACTCTGTGCTTCTTTCCTGAGTCTCCTTTACTTACTCACACAGAGCACTTCCCTTTTGATACTTCTGGTCACCAAATATGTGCCAAATATGTGGAGGTTTCCCCTCACAACAAGCAGTTCTCTGTGACACCAACTGGGTGTCCCTACCATTTAACTCAATTCTGACACTGTTTCCTGGATGTTAGCATCAGATCCCACAGATCAGGGTTCAGTCCTACAGGACTGTCCCTTCTCCCACCACACACACACAAACACATACACTCCAGATAAAAGGTTGCAAGCCCAGGTTATCAGCTGAACTTCTGAGCAACTGGCTGTATAGCTCAGAGGTTCCAAAGACCCCCTTCCTAAGTTCAGTTTATTTGTTAGAGTGGCTCACAGAACTCAGGGAATTATTTACATTTGTTAAAGGATTTGATAAGAGATACAGATGAACATCCAGATGGGAGAGATGCATAGGGCAAGGTATGTGGAAGGAGGTGTGGAGGTTCCATTCCTTCTCCAGACATGACCCTCTCCTAGGACCTCTACCAACCTGGAAGCTCTCTAAATACCTTACTATTGAGATTTTATGGAGGCTTTCTCTTTAGGCATGATCAGTCATTAACTCCATTTTCAGCTCATCTCTCTTCTCAAGAGATTGTGGGGCAGGGCCGAAAATTTCAAGCTTCTAATCATGGCTTGGTCTTTCCGGTGACCATCCCTCATCTAGGAGTTGTCCAGGAGCCCACCCAGAGTTGCTTCATTAGACAGAAGACATTCCTGTCACCCCCGAAATTACAAATGTTTCAAGAGCACTGTGCCAGGAACTAGGGTCTGAGATCATTTATTAGAACAGAAGATGTTCCTAGTGCTCTTGTCACTTAGGAAATTACTAGGGTTTCCAGAGGGCTGTGCCAGAAATGGGGGATAGAAACCAATCTATGTTTTCTGTTATCTCATAGTCATGCAGATAGGTGACATTTTAATTTGGTGGGCCTGTGGCTAGTTGTTTATCTTCTGAACAGGCCTGAACTGTGGGCAGATGTGTTAAGATAGCCCATGTACTAAGCAGCAAAATTTAGTTTTACATACCAGCACTGTTTCATCAATGATCGATTCCTATAAAGGGAAATTGTGGGTTTTTTGAACAGAAATAACAAGATTAAATATATAAGGTCACATTTTAGTGCAGTGTTTGGTCAGTAAGAAAATAGCATTTAGATGCAAAAGAATACATCATTCTTATAGTAACATTCATATTGTGTTAATAGCAGCCTTTTGCAAGGTGGACGGTTTGTAAGAATAGTCAGATTGCCTAACATGCGGACAAGAACTGTTCCCCTGAGGACAGTTATGTAGCACTTTAATTGGGGATACTTTAAACTTGAAGGATTTCTAGGTCTAAGGCTGCCACTTGTGATTATTTTAAGTATGTATATTTGACCTGTTAATGTGCCTTCTGAAAAAAAATGTTTCTTACTTTAAAATGTTCTCACTTTGAAGGGAGCTAACATTCTGTTAACGGATAATGGTCATGTAAAATTGGGTAAGTAAATTAAAATTTTGTCATTTGTTCAACTTTATTCCACAACATAGTAAGTTTGTATTTTCCTTTTCCTAGGACTAGGTTTCCCATCAGCATTTCCATATTTTTAGGTGAAAATCTCATTGCAGGGCCTCTCTGTATCTGGTTCCTCTTCTCTTAAATGGGGATAAAGTCTGCCCTTCACATATGACAGATTTGTTGTAAAGATACAATAAAATAATAATAAATCTGTAGAGATCCTTTTACCTATAACCTGAGGAATGTGACTTTTAATAAGAATAATCTGTACAGAATTACCTTATAACCCAAAAAACGAGGTAAACAAACAGAAGCCAAAAAAATCAATTATACCAGCAATCCTGCATCCTTTGCATTAGCTTTTAAAATAAAATACAGTATTACTTATATAAGAACGTAATATCGATGCTGGTTGTTGCTTTATTTCAACTGTACCTTTTATTTTGTAACTTTTGATTATGACTGAAATGGAGTTTAAACCCTAAATAAGTTTGAAAGTTTAAAATTGGAAACATGTGTAGTATAGTAGATTTTATAAATAAGATTGTGGCTGTTAGGTGGTAAATGAAGTATTTAATAAGTAAAGTTATTTTGAATTACACAATACTATAAGATAAATCAGAAATCAAAAAACATTTATAAAACTATTTTGAACTGTAGCCTACAGTACGACTAATCAGATTTAAAAGTATATATCTGAAAACTAACACATAATAAAATTTCTCCAAACCACCTCTAAAGATGAAAAAAGCATTTATCTAACTATTGGTGGCTTAGAGAACAGTTTCTGTCAACCATTTAATACTTTGTGTTAAGACTATGTGCCTTCTTGGCAGGCATCCTGTATAGATCTTGGTTGATAAGGATTTAGAAATGACCCTTAAAAACTAGAAAATTTTAGAACTCCACATACTTAAAGAATAGCAACAAATCCTACATAAAAACAGATTTCCTGGTAGCGATTGGTGTTGGTGTTAAAATGTATTGCTGAGTTGAAATTTTGTAGAATATTCTGTTTGGATATCTTTTCAAGCTAGGGTAGATTTGCCAGTAGATTATTTGTTTGATGTCAGTCCTCATGAATGTGGCTGAATGAAATGAAATATATCACTACTTAAGGTCCCTTCTAGTGATACTCCTTGAATTTCAGGTCCTGGGAATTTGAAATTACAATGTTATTAAGTCTGGCAGCTTAAATTTTCTCAGCTCTCTCTTTCTCATCAAAATCATTCAATCTTGACTTTTTTTGTCATTTGATTCATGCAGGGATGTATGGGAATCTGTTTGGTTGTGATACAGACTACTTTGTGATATTTTGGTGCTAACCCATAAAAGTTAAAAAATTTTAATGTGATGTTTAAGAATATGTCATTTCTGTAAAATTAGTTTAATGAAAAGAATTGCTGAAATTTTCTTCTCATTTTACTGCAAATAGTTTTACTTTCCATCAGCTTTCTTTTCTAAATGTTTCTTATATTTTTATAGCTGACTTTGGAGTATCTGCACAGATTACAGCAACAATTGCCAAGCGGAAGTCTTTCATTGGTACACCATATTGGTAATTGTATTTTAATTGGCAATTTAACTTTTTGTTTTTCTATTAATTATTGAAAAAAGTAGACTGGTCAAAATTTTTAGGACTAAAACAGATTAAGATATTTAGTAGCGTAAGCAATGTAGGCATATACACTTGTGGATGGATTACATAGCCAAAGAATATTTTATCATGTTTATTTTCATTAAGTGAAAAAGGCTTTAAAAAGATGGATAATAGCTTTTGGGAACCTTGATATAAAGGAACTCTCATTTACACTCTGGGGTCCAGCATGGTTTTTACACATCCTTAGTAAATATTTGTTGATAACTGATCTCTAACTCCAGCTTCAGAGATTAAAAGCTAATTTTATTCCTCTTGTGGGAAAGTGGGAACTATCTTGGGAGCATGTGAAATTGTGACTTAGACAAAGTAAATTTTGGGGACATTCTCACACTTCATCTCTCTTTCTAGTATCATCATGTCTTTCCCATGTGAACTCTAGGGATGTAGAACAAAATGGAATCACTTGTCCAAAGTGACTAAGTTTGGCAGTTAGTTAATAAAAAATGTCTGTTCAGTGGCAAAATTAATACGTGTGTACCTTAAACATTTTATTTTAAGGCATAAAAGTATACTTTTTTCTTTTCTTTGCCATAGGACCAAGAGCTTTTCTTTGAATGGCTCACTAGAGTCCTGTCTTAATAATATAAACTCTACCCACAGTACCTCAGCTGTGTTTCCTAGGTTGTGTTTCTCTAAAGCGCAGTGAGAACTTGAACATACAAAGAATGCAACTTTTTTTTTTTTAAGTCACAGTATGAGGTATAAATTCAGCCTTAAGGTGTGCAGTTCTCCCAAGGTTGAGACACTTGTATGCTGTGATAGTGAGAAATACCACCATAATTAATATAAAAGATAGATTTCTAGGACCCAAGGAGGTATTCTTTGTCCCCTTTTAGTAAATTCTGTTCCCTCATCCCTAGCCTCTGTCAACACCCGGTCTGATTTCTGTCTCAATAATTTTACCTTTTCCTTGAGTGTCACATAAATGGAATTATACATTTTGTAGCCTTCGTAGTCTTTTACAGTTGTCATATTCTTACCTAATTTGCCAGATTGTTTGGTTTTGTCTTTAGAAACTTGCCTTTAAGAGGGTTTTTGGAAGCATTCACTTTAATTTTCATAACTCTAACTTTATAACAGATCAGTTTTTATAACATTTAATTAAATAATATTTATGGCATTATATACTAATATATCTAATAGAAGGAATAGAAGGACTCAGAGATGAACTCAGTTGACAGTGGTAAGCATACAGCCTAGTTGGCAGAAGTAGAAGCACACCAGCTGGCTACTCTTGCTCCTGGTTTTATAGAGGAATGGAGCGCATCGGCTAACATGGCAAGCCAGGCACATCAGCTTTATGCACTGTGATTCTCTGCTAGTACATTTCCACCAGCAAGCTGGGATCTAGCCATCAATAAATTAATAACTGATATACTTTAAAATTACTTTTCTTATAATAATTTGAATATTTTTAAGAAGTGCTTTAAGATTAGAAAGATTTCAAGAACAAGCATCTGGAAAGCTAGAGGATTGGGTGTGTGTGTGTTTAGCTTTACTGGCTTCCTTGACCTGCCTGAAATCATACTAGGAAGACACATGTGTATTTGCTACTTATTTAAATCATTCTTTTGATACATAAAAGTTGGTCATTTTAAGAACTGTTTAGGATTTAAAATTTTTATATTTGAAAATTAGTATAGTAATTTATATCAGTCAAATACAAATTTACAGAGATATAATTAGAATAAGACTAAGAAGGTTAAAGAAAAGAAAACTAAGTTTGGGTCACTTTACTCTAAATAAATATGGTTTTAAAACGCAGACTCTCATATTTATAACTTCCACCATTATAATAAAACTGAAAAACTGCCAATTAACTTTATAGTAAATATGAATTAAGTACTAAATGAAGATTATTGATGCCCCAATAAATAGTTTTGGTCACATGAAAACAGAGGCCAGATTGCAGCTTTAAGGAGGTAGAGCTAAAAATTATAGATGATTTATTGCAAGATGTTATTTCTCTATAAAATTCTGCAGTATTGTACAGAGGAAGTGATGGAGTTATCAACAAATGTGGGATTTGTTGCTGTATTTTAATTGTAAAGTTTTATAAACCCTTATAGTTAGTATAGGGAAGTAATCAAAGATCACCTGTAAGGTCTTGGGATGGAAGATCTTACAAAGTAAAGATCTTGCAAGAGATCTTTGCAATACTATTTATTTTTCAGCTATCAGGGCCTAAATAAGCCTCATCTTAGATAGTGTTACTTTCAGGTGCCTCTAGTGGGAATATGAAAGAAAACACAGTAAATAGAAGTTGTTTTTGTTTTTGTTCTTTCTTGGAATATTTCCTGCAGGATGGCACCAGAAGTTGCAGCTGTTGAGAGGAAAGGGGGGTACAATCAGCTGTGTGATCTCTGGGCAGTAGGAATCACTGCCATAGAACTCGCTGAGCTTCAGCCGCCTATGTTTGACTTACACCCAATGAGGTCAGTGTGTCATAATTGGAGAACTGTATGCTTAGATTAAGGGTAATCCCCTCCCCACTGCCCAGTATTTATTACATTGTGAACAGGTAATAGTCTTGCTCTACCTTAGTAGTAGTAATAAAATTAATTGTAATAGAATTATTTATATTACATATTAAAATGTGAAATCTTAAAATGCTGTAAAATGATTTGTTGTTGATTTTTCAGAGCATTATTTCTAATGACAAAAAGTAATTTTCAGCCTCCTAAACTAAAAGATAAAATGAAGTGGTAAGTATTTTTGTGTTACTAGCTTATAATCATGATTTTAAAAAGAATTAAAATTTAAAGTTCTTTAATTTTGAAAATGTCTTAGGTCAAATAGTTTTCATCATTTTGTGAAAATGGCACTTACCAAAAATCCAAAAAAAAGACCTACTGCTGAGAAGTTACTACAGGTATTATTTTTTCCTCTGAAATACATCTTTTTTCAAAAGATAAAATGTCATCTGGTCAGGTTTCTAATGAGTGTTTGTATTATGTTATTTTTGTAGCACCCCTTTGTCACACAACCTTTGACACGATCTTTGGCAATTGAACTGCTGGATAAAGTGAATAATCCAGATCATTCCACTTACCATGACTTCGATGATGATGATCCTGAGGTAGGAATTGTTTTTACCAATGAATATGTTTAACACATGTATATAGGTATGTGCATTTCAGAATTAATTTTTTTGAAGTTCTGGGTCTAGTTTAAATAAAAGTCTCCTAAGGGAATAATTAACTCTTTGAATTGGTCTCTCTTAAGGAAATCAGGTGCAGGATTTTTCTTCCTGGCTTCTTATGAGTGACTGTTTCCTGAAAGTGGCAAAGACACAATCATCTAATATACTTGGTGGATTAATTAATTAATTTCACCACTTGGTGAAATTACTGTAGTGACTTTAAAGTAATTATTTCAGATGAAGTTGCCAAATAAATCATCCACTATAAAAGAGAGAACACAAATGGGAAGCACTTAAACCAGATGTTAGAATATACTCAAAATTTCTGTTTAGTTTTCCTCTTTAAAAAAATCCTTGTATAGTACCTCATGAACTATTAGTGGTTAGTAGAAAGTATAGGATTTCTCTTGTTACTTGTTAGTGACTAAAACTTCATTATCCACTATGGAAATGTTTAAAAATTAGTCAGTGTAGTTGTTAGAGAATAACTAATATGATAGAAGCATTGATGTCAAAGGAAGCCTCTCTTCTATGGGCATATTTAAAATTCTAGCTCAGCTAGGAATTGTGACACCTAACATAAACTTAGTAAATGTGGCATGGCAGAATTTTGTTCTTGGGTCTATAACTGATGTGGATAGCCTTGACCCTGACTGCCTTTAGGGAAGGTACTTAAAATGGTATAAATTTTATTGATGGTACTGAGGGAATGATAGCTCTCAGTAGTCAGAAAGATAGTTGCACATCAGCTTAAATCAGTGAGGACCTTTCTATCAATTTCCCATTGCTCTAGCCTGCCATCATTACACAGCTGTGATTAAATCAGCTATCTGCCCTTTTTGTTTAAGGTCTGTAGGAGTTTGAAAACAAAACTTAAGGAACGTGAAGTAGTATTGACCTTATAATAGGGAAAAATTATTTTTGTTGTTTTGCATATTTTGTTGTTTTAAAAGCTTAGTTTTTATGAACTCTTCTCCCATCATTCAACATAGAAGCAGTCCTCCCTTTGCATGATGGCCCAAGACTGTAGAAATGACCCTGTAAGCTGAGATACCCTACAGCGTGATCCTAATCATCAGCAGGGAAGACCACAGTTGTTCTGTGACTTAAAATAATTTTTGTCAAAACATTAAAAATTCTCTGGGGCTGCCTGGTGGCTCAGTTGTTAAGTGTCTGCCTTCTGCTCAGGTCATGATCCCGGAGTCCCTTGATGGAACCCCACATCGGGCTCCCTGCTTGGTGGTAGGCCTGCTTCTCCCTCTCTCACTCCCCCTGCTTGTGTTCCCTCTCTAGCTGTGTTTCTCTCTGTCAAATAAATAAATAAAATCTTTAAATAAAACAAAACATTAAAAATTCTCTTGTCAGTTTTAAATGTATAAGAAAGTTGAAAAAAATAGTGAAACTGATGTTTACTTGGTGCCCTGTTAATGTGTTTTGTTTGTTTACAAAAAAAAACTTCCATAGGTTATTTACTTGATATAATTTTCTTTTACATGTTAATCCATTTACTATGTACAGCATTCTAAGATTTAATAATTTTATAGTTACACCATTTAAGCTGGGAAAGTTCTTCTCATAGGCAGTCGTAGGTTTTATTCATGTTCACTGATGATAGCAATCTATGTGACTAACCTGCCATGATACCTGTTTTTGCTACTATATATTATGATCAGAAGTACAGAAGTTTTTCACCAGCTCTGCTTCTAATTAGCTGAGCACCCTAATTTTGAGTCTCAATTGTTCTTATCTATAAAATGAACAGTAGTACCAGGTTCATAAACTTATTTTGAGGACAAAATAAGCTCAGATATATGAAAGTACTTTGTAAACTACAAGTCACTAAGTGTTAAGTTTACATACTTTCATTTTGTGAAATGACTTTTGCTACTATTTTTCTGTATCAGTATTTCAGTATTCGGGGTCTTTTAGATTCATATGGCTTTATTTCCTGAGATGTACCTATACTGAGAATAACTTTGGTCCTATTCTTGATCTGCCTTTCAAATCTGGTAATTTGAGCTCAAGTGTTTATGAATTACATTTTCCACAAAGATATGCCTAAGAGTGTATCTCCTTGGAAGGTAATAACTTCCAGGGAAGCATTTCACATGCAGAAAAGAAACCTATTTGATACATGAAATAGATGCTGTCATCACCTCTTAAGGTGAGATCTTAAAGTGTATGGGATGGAGCTGCAGAGGCTTTACAGATAGGTTCCCTTGTGCTCCCCAAAAGATTGGAGGAATGTTCGTGATGTAGCAGTAAGAACTCATCACCACTCCACCTCTCCTCCCCAACCCCGAATGTTTCTGTCTGAGTGTGGTGATACACAGAGATTTTAATACAGTGAAAGGAAAGAAAATGGAGCACTTACTCCTATAAGAAAAAAACATAAAGGGGGGGAAAATTATGTTTACTAAGTAAAAGGACCACAAATCACGAATACCTTTAGCATCATTTCATTTTATTTATCTCATTCTTTTTGATAAAAGAATTTGAGGCAGATTTTTAAAATTAAAATAATTCTCTTGTGCAAGGAAAGCTGCAACTTTTGAACAGCTGTTGAATTATTGAAACACTCAGTTTTATATATTTATTTATATTCAACTCAGAGAACATTTAATGGGATCCTGCTGTGGATAAAATATATCCATAATCTCAGAAGCTCCCAGCTTATAATTGCCTGTTTTTGAAAAAAAAAAATCACAAATTCATTATATTTTGTCTCATTTTTGAATAAAATGGAGTATCTCTTTCACATTTGAGTAATTTTGTGGACCAGGCTGTGACTTGATTATCAAATGCCACATGTCATTGATTTTGGTCTTTCCTAGCCTCTTGTTGCGGTACCACATAGAATTCACTCAACAAGTAGAAATGTAAGAGAAGAAAAAACACGCTCGGAGATAAACTGTAAGTATATACTATGCACGCTTCATAATTTAACAATGAGAAATAAGATTTCAAGTTGTAATTTAATTACAGTTATTTTTGTTTCATTTTCTTCCTAATAGTCCTTCTTAGTAAATCTTTTTAAAGGTAGAGTTTAATTAAGGCAGTAACAATTTCCTTTACCTTATTCCCCGGGGAATTTTCTGTGGCAGGAGAGGGGATGTAGGATGTATTTATGTTGTTATTGTTTGGGAGGACAACTACAGTTCATGGACCAGGCAGGGCAGAAGTAATTGAGGCAGTGCTGCTTTAGCTGATAGGTGTGTATAACTCACCGAGAGAGCATGTGAAAGTGCAGTTTCCGATTCAGTAGATCTGCAGCTGGACTTAAAGTTCTTCACTTCTCACAAGCTCCCGAGTTCTGTAGATGTTATGGTTCCAGGGCCACACTTTGAATAGCAAGGAGGCTTGTGGAGATCTGCAAACTGGCTTAGCATCTGAGTGACCTGAGCACCTTTAAAAGTGGGTTTCCAGCCCCACTTTTCCATAGATCCCGATTCACCGGGTCTTGGGTCAACCCAGGAATCTGTCTTTTACATGAGCCCTCCAGGTTAGCCGTGTTCGGGGCATGCTGAGCCCCGTTCATTCACATGGAGTCTGGTACTGTCCACTCATCAGTGAAAACCCTGCAAGCAGGAATCTGCAGTAATAGTGCCTAAACTACTTCTTGGAAGCCTTAATTCTCTGTGACTTAGAATGCTGATTTAGTACAGTGAGGCTTCTGATAACAGTTTTCTGTGGGTTAAAGATTTATCATGAGGGACCTGGTATCCAAAACGACTTTAATGAAATTAGGTAACAGAGCAACTTAAGATAACTACTATAAAGAAACTGTTCCCATTTTTTGAGTAGATTAGTAATGACAGTAATACGGTTCATACTTTAATTAAGATGAAGCCATCTCTGCCTAAAAAGGTAAATAAATAGTGGCAGACATTATCATCATTTAATAGAAACAACAACAACGAAAGAGGTGCAGAGATTTGCCTGTGGGATAAACTCATACGCCATGTTAACAGCAAGCCTTGGATCTCTCAACTTCTAGCTCAGTGGTCTTTCACTAACACTGCTGTTTCAGGAACCACCTCATCACACCTGGTGAATTTTACACCGCAGATACTTTGCAGATTTTTTTTTTGAAACTTTGGCTGGACCATACACTGTGTATTATGTTCTTAGAAAAGCTTTGTGCTGGTGCTACTTGAAAATGCTCTTAAGGGGCACCTGGGCAGCTCAGTCTTTAGGTGTCTGCCTTCGGCTCAGGTCAAGGTCCTGGAGTCCCGGAATCGGGCCCCACATCGGGCTCCCTGCCCGGTTGGGGGGCCGGCTTCTCCCTCTCTCACTCCCCTGCTTGTGTTCCCTCTCTAGCTGTGTTCTCTCTGTCAAATAAGTAAAATCCCCTCCCAAAAAATGTTCTTAAAAGAAAGAAACAACTTGATGGAAAACACCATGCATTGTACAAAAAGCCCAGAACTGGGATTTCATACTTTGTTTGCCAGGAGTTGATTGTGTGACCATATATAAGATTACCTTTTCAAGCTCCATCTGAAGTCAGATGATTTAAATTTGCTAATTTTCCTCCAAATATATTTTTCTGAAAATGACAACTGTAGTATAGGTATAACTATTTGTAATACAGTTATATAACCTATATATATAAGCATTTCTTATTTTTATATACGAAAAACAATTACAAGATGTCTATCATTTCTTTAATAATACAAATGGTGATCAGAGATATCTTTGCTGTTGATTTAGAAAACTTTTTATGTTCAATACTGTTGAAAATCTAATATAAAGTACTTTTTCTTGTTACCCAGTTCTTTAAGAAAATTATATTATCAGGCTCTTTATTGCAAAGTGCAGTTCTTTGTGAATCATTCTTTACAAATTTATATTAGTGATTCTCAGCTTCTAACTGCATATGCCTGAATATGCTGTATGAAACCAGTTTTTCTGAGATTCTGATATGCTCTCCCTTTGGTGGGAGCTGGTAAAGTATGGTGGATCTCTTCCCTTTTCCTCCATTTGCCGGTAAGAAAGGTGTCATGTCCCTCCAGTGTGTTGCAGTAGCAATCACCACTTAATAATTTATGAGTTTGATATTTAAGGCTTTTAAATTCTATACATGTTCTAATATATGCTTTCTTAGAATATTTTATGATTTTGTGTGAGATGTGATAGAATAGTTAATAATGCAGCTAACCATAAAGACAGGCTTTGGAAAGATTATTTTAATTAATTGTATATATTTGTTCCTGATGATAATGTTTTATGTTCACAGTTACATGGTATCTCTCCATGTAGCCAAGGTTTTTCTCTTTATTAAACTAAATGGTGTTTAGGCAACATGCATATGAAAATGGACACATTTGTGGAAAAGGTATTATTCTTTCCCTTTTGGGAATCCTCTCTGCCTTCAATTAAATATGATAAGTAAAAACTTGCTTAAAGAAATACATGCAGGGGAACAGGCCTGTTCACATGTGACAATAACACAAGGCAGATAGATGCACAAACTATCCTCATGTAACTTTATTACAGATTCAACTTTCCTAGTTGATGACAAATTAGGTAAGAGCTGTCCATTAGGCTTCTATCAAGGTAAAATATATATATTAACTTTAATACCTTACTAAAAGTTACCTTATGATCCTTGATGTGTGCTCATATGGGGACAGGTATGAGGAATCCACTGTTGAAGAAGCCTTATCTTGGAAGTGCTAGGCCATCACTCTGCCATATTCATTTGGTCACATAGACCAACCCTGGTAATGTGGGAAGGGACTATTACCTTTAGAAACACCAGGATGGCAGGAATCGTGAGAGGCCATCTAGAAGGCTGGCTTCCAAAAGTACTCTGCCTCATTTACTGTCTGCCCACCTAAATCCTGAGTTAAGATTGCTTTTGGTTAAGGTAGCAGTAAAGTAAATGGTAAAGTAGCAAGTTAGATCCGGACTGTAATTTTGCTAAACATCTTTTTTCCTTTTCTTTTTTTCTTTTTACTATGAAAGAGGTCTAGATTAAGCTTTAATATCCTACCTAGACTTTATTGGGCTTTTTTCAGCCAACATATTTTTCATTTAAATATTCGGATTGTAATCAGTGTATGGTAGATGCTAAAATTAAATGGTTTGCCATAGAGTAACTTAAAACTGTTACATCATTAAGAACACAGAAACAGATCATGGCTTTACTTCTTTTCTTTTTTAGTTGGCCAAGTAAAATTTGATCCACCCTTAAGGAAGGAAACAGAACCACATCATGAACTTGTAAGTAGTGTAGTCTTAGAATGTTAACACTGAAAATAAATATTTTAATTAGTCTTTTTGGTATTGGAACTGACTAAAAAAATCTAGTTATTGATATATTCAATAGCATTTGGGGAAATAAAAAGGTAAGTAATTCTGAAATTTATGAAAAATAAATCTGTGTTGCTGAGATTGAATATTCTCAAAATTAGGAGGAACTAGTTTTACCATTCTCTGATTACATGTTTTTATTGCTGGCCTTTCCCCCCCACCTCCATTTTTGTTTCTCAGCTTTTTATATATATGCATTTATTGGGACAAATGGCACTATTTTAAACTAGAATGTTGAACCAATAAAGTACATCTCACGGATTTTATGGGCAGCCTTTTTTGTTGTGGTGGTGTTAAGGATTTTATTTATTTATTTATTTATTTGACAGAGAGAGATACAGTGAGAGAGGGAACACAAGCAGGGGGAGTGAGAGAGAGAGAAGCAGGCTTCCCACCGAGCAGAAAGCCAATGTGGGGCTCTATCCTGGGACTCCGGGATCATGACCTGAGCCAAAGGCAGTCGCTTAACAGACTGAGCCACCCAGGCGCCCCTATGGGCAGCCTTTTAAGAGCGTAAACCAGTCTTCTAAACATCACGGTAGATTCAAATCTGTTTGGACTAAAACTCAGGAGAGACTAGGCATACATAGTAGATCAAATCTGTAATTCATTTAAGGCTTTGCTGACTATATGAATGTTCTTTTCATGGTTCTTTTTAATATTTTATATATGCCTTTCAGATATATGATAATATATATTTTAGAAGCAGTCTTAGAAGCAACATGTTTTGCAAATATTTGGGTTGATAATATTCTTTGGAAGAATAGAAAATAGGACTTAAAAGCAAAATTAATCTGAGTGAAATACTTTCCTGTAGCGCCAGATTATATGTTTCATTTTTTTCTTCCTTATTCAATAATGAGAAGAAAGTAACTGTTAATAAGTAGTAAGGATTGAAATGGGAACTTTCTTCTTAAATTTAATGCTTATTTTATCCCAGTTGACTAAAGGCATATGTACAAAGTATATCTTCAGCCTTTATATTATGGAGTTATTCTAATTCACTATACCAGCATGGAGGAAAAGAGTGTTAAATAAAAATTCTTTTAATGATTATATTAAAATACTTAAGCCCAACATTTATATAGAGGATGGAAGAAGGTTAAGAACAAAAAGTAGTCTAGTCATGAAGTTTATAAATGCTAATAGTATTTTGTTAAGGCAGTTGAATTTGTTCTCTCTTTCTCTTTTTAAGTTGGTGTTGCATGTATTTAAATTCTGTACTAATTTAATAACTGCATCACAGAGCAAAGTTGCTGCATTATTGATATTTTAGAAGCTCCTTAATATGATTTGACTTGGCATTTGCCTTAATAAAATTATGTTAGCAGGACTTACCTCACTTGTGACAGTTTCCCTTTGTGAATTTGTGGTTTTTAGTCTAAGTGTAAGTAACTTGGGTTTCTTGGTCTCTGCTAAACAGCCCGACAGTGATGGTTTTTTGGACAGTTCAGAAGAAATATACTACACTGCAAGATCTAATCTGGTATTTCTCATCTTCTGATTTTCTTTGTCAGCATTGCTTAATTGTTTTTGTTTTTTTTAATCAAATATTTTGTCCAATTTTAATGAACCAGTTTAAGCATTGTTTTATAAGTTCCTGACATTTAGCAAGCTTCCTTATATTGATTATGGCTATTTTTTGCAAAACAAGTTAAATAGATATGTCTACTCAAATATATTATAATAAAAAACTAAAATTTTTTCCTCTTTTTATGAAAAGTACTTAATTTTCTCAAGTGTATTTTTTTAATTCTTCCTATAAATATGTTGAGAGTTAATGTGATTTGTTTTCATGAACTAGCAACCATCCATATATATATATCCATTCATATATATTAAACTACTTTCATATATTACATATTAATATATGTATATATAATTTTTAAAAATAACATCCCTAATTAACAATGAAATGAGTCTCAGATGAAATTTTAACTGTGTAGCATTAGGTAACATCCAGTTTTCTCAGGCCAAAATTTGGATTTAAAGCCTCCCTGAAGTTATAAATATTAAGGCTGTGTTACCATTAGGTAACAAAAGGGGAAAATTAACACTGGTAAATATTAAATAAACTACCTTTAATAGTTGCCATTAAATGTTTTTTTTCTCTCTCTAACTAGCCAGGGCTCCAAGTTGTGTCCATATTTATTCCTAGGTTGTACTTTTTTGCCTTTTCATTGGAACTTTCCTTCTCTTTTCTTTCTTTCTGCCTTAATAATGTACTTCTTTCAATTCTGGTTGGCTGAAATGATTATACAAATTCTTAAATCTATTCCTGTAATACTGGTAGAACATGGAAGAGACTACACATAATTTCTCTTGGAGGAAGTTGTTGTCTTGATGCGCAAAAAAGTACTTGGACATAGAAACTTGCAGCTGTGCAACAAAATGTATAGTGGGTTGCCAACAGGTGGTGACTATTAATAGAAAGACGTTAACATATGTAATAGGTATTACGGAAATCAGAGGAGACACGCTTAGGGGTTAATGTGGCTTACTTACCTAGCTTCTGGAAGGGACTAGGACTGATTTCATTGTAGGAACCATTAGATTCTTCAGGCAGAGAATGGGCGGATGCCTTCAATGTTTCACGGGAATGATCATTAGCATGGACCACAGTTTTGAGGGATGGCAGGAAAAGAGCTGAAATTATGGAAATGATCATACTACTACTAGAATTACGAGATGAGCTCAGGAGAGGGAGATTGAAGTCACCAAAGAAGAAACGGTAGATGGAACTATGAGACTGTATGAGGTTGCTAGTTGGGGCTGAAGGAAGAAGGAGTACTGAAAATTGGTTACTGCAGTGGGTGATCCCTGTGTTTTGCGGTCCGAAGCAGGACTAACATGGGAGAGAGGGAAGAAACAGCTGAAAAGCTGGAAGAATCAGTACATGGACTGTCACAAAAGAAAGAAGGATGTGTCAGATGATCCAGAGAGGACCAGAGGTGGAAGGGCTGAAAATTAACTGCCCAAAGAGGCAAGAGAGATGAAATGTCTGAAGAAAACAGTCAGTGATTTTTGGATTAAAGATTTTTTCAGAATTACATATATGTAGGCTAGAATGACAATTAGTAAAATTTATTGTGGAAGTAAAACCACAGAATCAGAAGTTTCGGTTGACTTATTTATTAATATGTCTAGAAAAGGTAACAACAACAAACCCAGAAACATAGTCTTTAGAATTACAGTTACTCTTTTCTGTGCCCTGTGTTTGCAGAACTAGCCTAGTAACCTGAATAAGTTATCTGGGCTCTGTTCCCTAGAACTGTCCCTACCCCCAAGTCGTCAGGAGTTTCTCAATGACAGAGGGCTTTAGGGATGGTCAGCTATTCAAATAGTTCTGGCAGAAGAGGGATGAACAGCATACTTGTCAGATTCTGCAGTTTATAAAGTCGATCTTTAGAAGTTCACTTCTGATGATAATAAAAGCTAACATTTATCTACAAGATTTTAAACACAAGGCTTTCTGATCACTTCAAATTTATTAACTTAAAATATTTGTTTTACAGATGAGGGGATTTAGGGTATAAAGAAGTTGAAATTGGTCTTACCGCCCAGCAAAATAATGGCCAAGGCGGGGTTTGACTGGGGTGGCTTGGGCTCAGGAATTCAAACTTAAACCATTGTCCATGTTACCTCTACCCCATGTCATCAAGATTTTTTTTCATGAATACTGAGCTCACACTCATGATCTCTCTTTTTATTCAACATGTATATGTTCCATAGTTATTTTTTTTATTGTGGCAAAATACACATAACCCAGAATATACCACTTTAACCATTTTTAAGTGTACAGTTAGTGACATTAGGTTCATTCATATTGTTGGACAGCCATCTCACCACTATCCACCTCCAGAACGTTTTCATCTTCCCACACTGCAACTGCTTACCCATTAAAGAATAACTCCCATTCCCCCTTCCATCCAGCTCCTGGCAACCAGCATTCTATTTTCTGTCTCTTTGACATACCTTTTATAAGCGAAATCATAGAATATTTGTCCTTTTGTGACTGGCTCCCTTCACTTAGCGTCATGTCACATCTTTAAAGATTCATCCAGGGGCACCTGGGTGGCTCAATTGGTTAAGCGACTGCCTTCAGCTCAGGTCATGATCCCGGAGACCCGGGATCGAGCCCCACATCGGGCTCCCCGCTCAGCAGGAAGCCTGCTTCTCCCTCTCAGTCCCTCTGCTTGTGTTTCCTCTCTGGCTGTGTTTCTCTCTGTCAAATAAATAAAATCTTTTAAAAAAAAAAAAGATTCATCCATGTTGTAGCATGTATCAGAATTTTCTTTTTAAGGCTGAATGATGGTTTCTCTGTGTATGTGTTGTTGGTTCATTTATTCATCTATCAGTGGACAGTTGGATTGCTTCCACCTTTTAACTTGTGAATAGTGTTACTGTCAACATAGTTGTGCAGTATCTGTCCAGATTCTACTTTTAGTTCTTTGGGGCATGTAACAAGAAGGAGAATTGCTGCATCATGTTGTAATTCTACATTTAATTTCTAAGGGAAACGCCAAGCCACTTTCTGTTGCAGCCGTGTCATTTTACAGTTCCGACCAGCAGTGCACAAAGGCTCCAATTTCTCCACATCCTCATCAACACTTGTTATTTTTGGGGTGTGTGTGTGTGTGTGTGTGTGTGTGTGTGTGTGTAACAATGGCTGTCCTAATGGGTGTGAAGTGTCCATAACTATTTCAGTTGCCTAATTTCACCAGTCCTAAAACTTTGGCACTGTGAGCAAGTTTTCCAACTGTTACAATTACTTGTTGCCACTAGAAACCTGATGAACCCAAAATGTCTGGCTGTCATCTTAGTAAGCACTTGGCACCAAGATGGCAACTGTAAATCTTTTGGGACCCAGAAGGAACCATTTACCCCTTTTTTTTGTTCTTAAAGATTTTATTTATTTGTTTATTTGAAAGAGAGTCGACACACGCATGTGTAAGGGAAGTGGCAGAAGGGAGGGAGAGGGAGAGAATTTCAAGCTGACTCCACACTGAGTGCAGGCCATGGGGGTCTCAAGCTTCTGACTCTGGGTTCATGACCTGAGCTGAAACCAAGAGTCCATACTCTTAATCAGCTGAGCCACCCAGGTATCCCAAAACATTTACTCCTTTAAAGACTTTACTGCTTCAAAGTCCCATATCGTCAGTGATTTTTTTACTGTTTTAAGTGCTAAGGGTATTCATTTCATAATTTTGTAAATGAATTGAGACCATTATATCTCACTTTTCATTATTACAGTACAGAGATTTTTTTTAAAAATTAGATTATCATAATGTAATGAAACATAATGTAATGAAACCAGGAGAAAACAGAGCTTGTTTTCCAGAATTGTTAGTAAAAAAGGTCTGCAAATTTGGAGAAGATGCTAAAGTTTAAAAACGTCACTGTGATACAATAATTAAGTAGTAAGAATTTTGCTTCTAGAAGAAAACAGACAGTAATCTCTTTTGTTGCCTTAGCAACAGTTTTCTAGATACATCTCCTAAGGCAAGAAAAACAAAGCAAAAATAAAATTATTGAGACTACACCAAAGTATAAAGCTTTTGCATAGATAAGGAAACCATCAGCAAAACGAAATGTAGCCTATCGAATGGGAAAAGATACTTGCAAATGTATATCCAGTAAGGGGTTAATACCCAAAATATCCAAAAAAAAAAAAGCACTTTATAACACCAAAAAAAGGACTGTCTGATTAAAAAATGAGCAGAGGACCTGAATAGACATTTTTTCCAAAAACAGCACCTGCTGTCAGACACAATGGCAAGATGTTCAACATGCCAGCAGACACATGGCAAGATGTTCAACAACACTAATCATTAGGCAAATACAAATCAAAACCACAGTGACATATCACCTCAAGACCTGTCAGAGATGGCTAGAATCAAAAAGTCAAGAACTAACAAGTGCTGGCAAGGATAATGGGACAGAGGAGCCCTCGTGCGCTTGTTAAGTGGGCATATAAATTTGTTCAGCCACCATGAAAAACAGAATGGAAGTTCCTGAAAAAAATTAAAAATAGAGATACCAGTATGATCCAATAATTACATTAGTGGATATTTACCCAAAGAGAATGAAAACACTAATTTTAAAAGATATGTGGACCCCTCTGTTTATTGCAGTGTTATATTTACAACAGCCAGGACTTTGAAACTTAAGTGCTCATAGACAGATGAGCTACTGAAGAAGATGTGGTACGTACACACACACACACACACACACACACACACACACACACACAGGAATATTAATTACTCAGCAATAAAAAAAAAAAAAAAGGATGAGACCTTTCCATTTGCAAAGCCATGGATGAACCTAGAAGGTATGCTAAGTGAAATCAGAGAAAGACAAATACCATGTGATTTTGCTAACGTGTAATCTAAAAAACAAAGCAAATGAACAGACAAGTCAAACGAAAAAACAAAAGTAGAAAAAGACCCATAAATACAGAGAACAAGCTGGTGGTTGCCAGAAGGGGTGGGGGTGGGGTGGGAGATGGTCAGAATGAATGAAGGGGAGTGGGAGGTACAGGCTTTCAGTTACAGAACAAATTAGTCACAGGGATAAAGGTGCAACATAGGGAATATAGTCAGTGGTGTTGTCATGACATTTTATGGTGACAGATGGCAGCTATATTGGGGAGCACAGCGTAATGTATAGAGGTCTTGAATCACTATGTTGTACACCTGAAGCTAATCTGTAGTCAACTACAGTTCAGTTAAAAAAAATGTAAACACATCCTTAATCATTTTTACATTTATTACATGGTGGGATGATAACACTGGATATGTTGGTTCAATAAAATATGTTATTTAAAAAAAGTAGTAAGAGTTTGGCCCATAAGCATAAAATGGATTTATCTGATGTAAAAAAAGGTGTCTTCAGATTAGAAGATTACAGATCTGTTTGACTGTTGGCCAATTTTTTTCTAATTTACCCGATTTTACTGGATATTTTAGCCCATGTACCCATGCAAAATATATTTAAAGTTAACTATATACAAAACACTGTATTAATTGCTGTAGATGAACATAAATAGTAACATGATCTTTGAAGTAACAGTGTGCCTGGAAAAGTAAGAATAAAATATTTAAATTATAATTAAAAACATCAGAAAGATACACCCAATTGATCATTATCAATAAACATAAAAGTATTTTAAGATTACTTCTTAATTAGGTCAAAATTGAAATGTCTAAAAGTTTATTCTGAAGAAGAAACAGTAATTACCAACTTTATTTCAAGTTTGTTAAACCGTTATTTATTCTGAAGGTTTTGTGGTGTGGTTACTCTTCTTACTTAATACATAATGAAGACAGTTTCTAAGGAGAATTCATTTCATGGCTGCACAATGATAAGACATTTTCTGGAACAGCAAACCAACCCCACTGGTCTTTATTTCCAGGTTTGATATGTAAGAGTCATGAATACTGCTTTGTGTTGATCTCTTAGTGTTCTGACCTCACTGGCTTCTCTGACTTTTTTTTTTTAAGATTATTTATTTATTTATTTGACAGATAGAGAGATCACAAGTAGGCAGAGAGACAGGCAGAGAGAGTGGAGGAAACAAGCTCCCTGCTGAGCAGAGAGCCCGATGCAGTCCTTGATCCCAGGACCCTGAGATCATGACCTGATCTGAAAGCAGAGGCTTTAAGGCACTGAGCCACCCAGGCGCCCTCTGTGACTTTTTTTTAAAGAAATAAAATCTTTTTTGATTTGTCCACGATTCAGTTGTTTTTTACTTCTATAAACTATCTACCATATTAAAAGATATCTTAAAATGACTTTATTCGTATTACAATTTTCTCAGTTTTGATGAGGGAAAAAAGCTCTCTGCTCATGCTGTTCTGTTTTGTTGGTTAACATATATTGCTTAAGTTACTTTTTCTTTTATGTTTCTTTAGGCAGCTGTATCAGTTCTATTAACTTCCTGCTGTTTTTTCATTAGGTGCAGACTTTGCAACCTCCCAAGGGTTTTTTAAAAAAGCAGTAATAAGATTTTCATGATCATATATTTTCCTTTTCTGCTGTCCTAGGTTCTATCCTTTATTTTTTTCGATGCTTTCTGTGCTTCCCCATTCATTAAACTGAAGTTTGGATTTGCTGACCCAAAAAGATACTTTCATTGGGCTAGAGTGACCACTTTAATTTTTGCTTGAGCGTTCAGTTGAATCCATAGAAGGCTATTTTGTGTTTTCAGTCTTTGTTGTTACTTATTTAACTTCACTGTGTAAACACTCATTCATTAATAAGCTGATGTCTCATTTGTGCTATTAATTTTTTTATGTCTCTCCTCGCAAGTTCAAATGTATTCTTATTTATTTTACAAAGGATTGCTGTATTTTACCGTTATCTAGGATTATCCTGAGTGCTTTTCCAAACATGATTTTGGTAGCATTTTTCTAGTATAGAATAGCTTCCAAGTACTTGACAAGCATTTTAGATCAATCTTTCTTTGTGCTGAAGATATATAAATAGATACTAACTTTGCTCAAGTTTTACTTTTCTTCCTTTCTTTTTTATTCTCATTTTCTTGAATGATTTACTGTCTGAATTCCTGGCATATAATAGAATCTAACTAAATAATTAAATGAGATTCGATACTTATTAAAAGGACTTAGTATAATCCTTTTACTTGATGACATTCCTAGCACATTGTTTTTGTTCCATGGTTGCTTAAAAACATAACTTGACTTACGGAGAAGGAATTAATGAAGAATGAGCCCCTTTTAATTTTAGCTTTCCTGGTAGGGCATGACACATGCTGCACTTAATCATCTGACTTGGATGTATCTCTAACTTCTTCCTGGGCTGAATGTTATTCTGCATATGAACCTTATGTTCAACTTTCTATTAAAATACTACACTAGTTATTTTAGACTCTTCTCTTACCTTTCTAAGAAGTCTGCTAATCTCAGTTGATTTTTTTTTAATGTAAGATTTTATTTATTTATTTGGCAGAGAGAAACACAGTGAGAGAGGGAACACAAGCAGGGGGAGTGAAAGAGGGGGAAGCAGGCTTCCTGCTGAGCAGGGAGCCCAGTGCAGGGCTCCATCCCGAGACCCCGGGATGATGACCTGAGCCAAAGGCAGGCGCTTAACGACTGGAGCCACCCAGGCATACCTCAACTGATTTTTTAAAAAACTCATTATCATCAGCCTGGTAGTTGTCCCGTATTGTAAGGTGACTATTCCTACAGCAGCTACAGTTGTGTTCATGTAACAGAAGCCATGGCCACTCTGCACAAATGCACACTTTCAGAAGCCATCATCTTAAGAGATTCTGTTGGCTAAAGAGATTGCTGATATGGTAGAGGTGGTACAGTTACCTATAACTGAAGAAAACAAATGAATTCAGAAGTGCATTCGTTGAGATAGATTAGTTCTTCTCTTTACAGAAAGCCAAAGTTTAAAAGTTCCTGTACAAAGTCATGACCACTTAAATTGTGTAGCATCATTGTGTGCCAGTCTTAGGATAACAGTGCTATCATCCTATTAAGATATATTATTATGGGGGTGCATGGGCGGCTTACTCATTAAGCGTCTGCCTTAGGCTCAGGTCATAATTCCAGAGTCCCAGGATTGAGCCCCATCAGGCTTCCTGCTCAGCGGGAAGCCTGTTCCCTCTCTTGCTGTGTTTCTCTCTGTCAAATAAATAAATAAAATCTTAAAATATATATATATATATGTATATAATTATGAAATAGGACACGTATCCTTTTTCATTCAAATTTCATGTGGTACCAGTGTGGGAGTTGACTGATCTTATTTGTTTATGATGTATTATCTTTTCTGTCACTGGTAAGAACATTCATTATGCATGAAAGCACAGAAACTTTGAAGAAGACAAAATTTGAGCCTTGTCTGATCCAAGATTTTGGTTCTGTTTTTTATTAGTTATCTTTTTGACAGGTTGCTGGAGTACTTAAATGTAAATGCTTTTCACTTAAATGCACTGTATTGCTTAGAATCCTTATATTCCTGGCCTTAGTATTTTTGTGACCTAGAATTTGTGTATCTCAACGAGGCTGAAGTGTCAGCTGTCTGTTTGCAGAAAAATAAACTATTGACATTTGAACAAGCATTTCTTTTAAGGGCCTAGTTAGTGTGTACTAGGTACTATTCTAGACCCTGGGCTGTAGGGAAGAAAGGTGGATTTAACAGTTTCCCTTTGTTTAAGGAGCTCGCAACCTGGCTCCTATTTTTATAGGCTGGTAAATGAATTAATTAAAAGGCAGTGTAAGTGCTAGAAGAGAACTATGCATTGAATGCTGTGGAGACATGGAAAAGCTTGCACCTTTTCCTGCACAGTCTTGAAAGGCTAGTCAAAGGAGGCATCTTTTGCACTAAATCCTGATTGTGCATCTGGCAATATCTTGTATGATTAGAAAACACTTTAAGAACACTGTATTCTAATGAAAATAAAATTCACTTAAAATGTTAAATATTTCTCCTTTATTGTTAAAAACCTTGCTTGAAATACAGTGACTTGGGAAGAGGAGGAAGGGAAGCTTTACTTTGTACCTTCCATTGTTAGAAACTTTTTTTTTTTTCCTCCAGAAGGCATTTGAATTGAGGATATGTGTTAGTCCCTTTAAATTTCAATTCTTAACTCTTTACAACCTGTAGTATTCATTCAGTGGAAATGTTTTGTTAAGAAATTACCTTAGTAATACTCGTTTTGCTACTTAACTCTTTAAAAAATTATTAAAAAATCCTTAAAGTGTAATTACAATCTTATGCATGTTCATCTATATAATTTACTTAAAAAGACCAACCTATTCTATGTCTTTAAAAAATTATCTGCATGAAACAATAATAAAAATATGTGAGTGTGTATATTACGTAATTATTGCAGATATTATATACAAGGTCAATATTTTTGTTCTCTTCCGTAATCATTGCTGCTTCATTATAGCTTAGTATCACATATCTTATTTGAGCATTTTTCTTTCTAAAAACTGATTTTTACAAATTTAATTACAAAAGCAATAACCATAAGTGAAACGTGCCTATGTTACTCAAGCAAGTTCCCAGAAAAATAGTGAACTTAAATCAATTTGTAAGCCACAACTACAGACTTCTGACATCTTTTAAGGAAGTCCTACTGTACCTTTTTTTGTTAAAGAACATATAGCAATACAGATTTATTTGTAGTTTAAGGCTTCTCTTTTAAAAATATATATATGTGTATCATGATTTGTAATATACTACTCTTGCTAAATGCATTATTTTATATATACTATTAGGATCTACAGCTAGAATATGGACAAGGACACCAAAGTAGTTACTTTTTGGGTGCAAACAAGTAAGTAAAGTTCTTTTTAAATAGAATTTAAATTCAATAATCATTAAGTTACTTTATATTTTAATATATTTATTATAGTGTGTATTTTATTATATATAATATTTAATATAAAGATACATTTTAATATTTCCAGAAGTACCCCACTAGTCGGGTAGGTATGTTTTATAATAATATGCTTTTGATTTTCCTCCATTGCTACTTTGCTAATCATTTAGTCAATAATTGTCCTAATGGGGATAATCAATCACCTTAAGTTTCTTATATCAAGCTACTTTGTTGACCTTACTTGTTAGAAAAAAATGAAGAACATTCCAACTAAGATAATACATGTTTCGGGATTCTTTTTTTCTTTTATTTTTAAAGTTGACCTGTGTATTCCTTATAAAACTTGTGCTGGTATATATTCCAGGTGTGCTGGCTCTGAAAGTAGCTGGGAATATTCACACTGTTTAGAAATCCCTATCCTGACTTTTAGCTGTTAAGAGCTTTTCAAAAAGTAGATAGTAGTTAAAACGTGTCTAATGTCTCAAGAATTACTGATTTATGCAAGAAGTCAATCCAGCAATTATGAAAGGCCTCCTGTACCCCAGGCACTGTGTGGGTGATGCAGCACTGGGGTGAAAAGACAGCTTACAAGGTGTAACAGTTCAAGTTGCTCACAGTCCTCAGTCCTCAAGGTTAAGGGGACAGGACTCTGCTGTTCACAGCAGGTTCTCATTTCCTGAGTTCATGAATAATATTATCATTTTAAAATCTAATTTGTAGGGAAATTGCGAAAATCTCCAAGCAGTGTAGATATTATCTTAATAATCAGAACAGCTGAAAACTTCAACATATGATTTCACTTATATTAGAGAGTTGGGAAGTATTCATACATCCATACTCTAAGCAGTTGAGAAATGGTGACTAAAGACAAGTAGGTCAGATTTGAAGATAATGCAAAATCATGTGTCCTTTTTTTATAGTCTAAATGTTTAAATACAATATTTTTTCTCAACACAGAGCAAAGACTGAATGACAAGTCTAAAGAAATGCATTAGTTTTGATATAAGCTGAACTTCAGTTAAATACAATGAATTTTTCTTTAATTAACCTGACTTAGGTATCCTAAAATGGTAAAAAAAAAAGCATAAAATTTCCCTAGTAGAAAAATGAAATTTTATCTAAAGGGTGACTATGTGCTATTTATAATCTGTCCTGATTCAGTAATGGATAGCAAAGAAAGTTTGTCTCACAGTGGTTAGCAAATGAAAATTCTGCAGTGCTTTTTATGGTTTGTCTAAATTTAAGGTCACTGGTTTTAAGGACCCTTGTTAGCAAATTTTGGTATATTTTAAGAGACATTGGCTGATTTGGAGAAATATTTCATTTTTCCTTTTTTGGCTCATTTTAAATAATATTTTTGAATTATATACTTGCAGAAATGCAAAAAAAAAAAATATATATGTGGCCCATCACTAAATGCTTTTCCAGATTCCTTAGTTCCCATTGTCTAATTTCTGATTGTTAGACATTTTCTTAGTATATGGTAACTTTGGCTAGGTAAAATGTTAATAATTTGCCCAACCTTCATTTTTTGATTAATTGGATCCCTGCTTAAGGAACTGTATTCTATATAACGAATCATTGGCAAGGTAGGTTGGCCAAAAGTTTGACCTTTGGCTGTGTTTCGTGTATAGGTATATACATACATGTGACATGAGCATGGATGTAGCACTTCTCTTACTGTACTGATATGTCTGCTTTATTCTTGTGATTAGGCAGTGTTTTAAAACTCACAGGATTTCCTGCTTTCTCCATAGGTGATCAGGCAGACAGATTTCCATTTATGGGTTTCTACCTATTCCAGACCAAACAGGAACTAACATAGCTCGGTGTTTTGTTTTGTTTTGTTTTGTTTTGCTTTGTTTTGTTTTTATGAGAATGATATGTATTTTGACTTCCTGGGTTTTCTTTTCTTTTGAATGCTGTTAACTATTGGGATCAACTTTCCTGATCATTTGAAACCAACAAAATGCTATTTTTGTTTTTCATGTAGAACAGAAATTCTAAAGTAAATATTCTTCTAAAGGCTTAAATATTGGTGAAAGAGTAACTGAATTACATAGTTCTTGGCACAGTTGAGTGTAGTAGTAGTAAATGTTAGATCGGGAGTCAGAACACTCTCTTCCTGTAAGCTATGTGACTTTGAGAAATTTACCTCAATTTTCTCTAGAAAAATGGGAAATATAATAGTCCCTGCCTTGTAGGGTGCCAAGGGTGAAATGTAATAAACATTGCAAAGCATTTAGGACAGTTGGGGTTTAATAAATACTGATTACCCTTATCTGTAGTATTTACTCAGTAAGCAATTATTGATTCTAAGACAAGTGAATATGAGTGAATAAAACTGCTCTTTAGTGTTAAAGAAATAGGGAGTTTGTTTTATCTTCAAATATAATCAGGACAATACTTAAAGATTGTTTGGCGCCATTTAGGCAATTTCAGATTTTAGTAACCAGCAGCATGAATTTCTTACCTAATTTGAATATGCTAAATATTTTGGCTGTGGTTTTTACTTTCCTATGTCAGTTTCTTCCCTTCACCAGTTAATCTGTGATTGCGTATCATTGCATTTTTAACTTTTCATCCAGTTTTCCATATCATTTTAGTTTGACTTAGTAACTCAGTATCTGTCAGCATCATTTTTGTTTTTTTTGTTCATGACTTTCTGAAATTTCTAGTCTAGCCACATAGACTAGTGAATAATGACACTGTTTATTGTAGGGCACCCAGTCTTGGTGATTAAATCAATGTCACATTTTTCTCTAGGGCTCTCAAGATACAATATTTACTGTAAATGAACCTCTTAGCAAATTTAGCCATGTTTCATTTTCTCTTTTATAAAGCCTGAAAAGCAATCAGTTACCTTACTTTTCACTCAAACTTAATGAATTCTATAACCTTTTAAACAAAATATCTGTAACACACAGTAGAAGATTTACAAGTAAATAAATAAAAAATTTACATGAGTCCCTCGCCATAGACTAGCTGCTTTTCTTTCTTTTTTTTAAGATTTTATTTATTTGACAGAGAGAAACACAGGCAGAGAGGGAACACAAGCAGGGGGAGTGAGAGAAGGAGAAGCAGGCTTCCCGCTGAGCGGGGAGCCTGATGTGGGACTCGATCCCCGGTCTCCGGGATCATGACCTGAGCCGAAGGCAGTCGCTTAAGCAACTGAGCCACCCAGGCGCCCCGACTAGCTGCTTTTCTGTGTTCTTATTAAGCCTTTCTCTCTTATTCTTGGAGAATCTAACACTGTCAGGAAGATTCTTTTTTAAAATGTGGTATGTAGTGTAAGTCCAATTAAATATGGTAATTGAAAATAAATTACATTTTTAATTTCCCTCCTAATTATTTTCAAATTTGAATATTCTCTACTGGAAAAAGAGGTGCCCCCCAAAACTGTTGTCATGTGTGTAAGAAAAGATGTTTTTTGTATCTTCTAAAATGATATAAAAGCCCCCTGTACACTTCGGAGACACTCTGTTTCCCTTCATAAAATATTTTAAAGCAGTGCTTCTCTAATTTTTGGTCTCAGGAGCCTATACATTCTTAAAAGTTACTGAGGACTCCAGTGAGCTTTTGTTTAAATGGGTTATCACTGTCAATATTTATAGTATTGGAAATTTACGCTGAGAACTTTTCAAAATATTTACTTATTTAAAATAGTAATATACTTATTACATGTTATCATAAATAACATTTTTTGTGTGTGTATTGAAAATAAGCTACTCATCAAGGACCGATTTAAATGCCACCTCTTTATGAAGCCTTCCTTATAACACCACTTGATTCCTTTCATGAGACTTAGAAGCAACAAATAATTATGATAATAGACTTTATATATGTCAGTGTGATTCAACAGACTTTTTGTTGAGGCCCACTAATGAAAAAGTTATTTTCCTGAAACAAAGTAATAGTAAGAAAGTGGCATTATTGTATATTTTTTGCAAATCTCTTTAGTATCTGGCTTAAGGAAAGACAGCTGGATTCTCATATCTGCTACTAATCTGTTATGTTATCATGCATTTTTTTAATCTCTGGAAAACTCCAGAATTTCATTCTCAATGAAAGAACAAGAATGCAAAAGGTAAATGCTATTTTGTATTATATGTATTATGAAAATAGTTTTGTTCTTGCAGACCCCCTGCAGGAGACCAAGGGACCTCGGGGAGCCCTAGACCACACTTTGAGAATTCCTAATTTAAAGAAATGTTGCTCAGTTAATCATAATAAAGAAAATACTAATTGTGCACTTACTGTATTCTAAATTACTAGTATAAGCACTTTACCCATAATCAGAGTATCGTCAGATAAACACTTGGATGTAGGTACTGTTATAATTCCTGTGTTATAGATATGGAAACTGAAGCACTGCAGAGTAACTTACTGAAGGCCACATAGCTTACAAGGACAGAGGCAGAACTCAGATTCAGGCTGTCTTTGCTTCATAACCTGGCATCATCTTGCTATCCTGCTTCTAGTCAGAAGCTCCTGCCTTCCTAGAGCTAGCCCTTGACGAGCTTTGTGAGTTAGGTGATAGATTTCACTGAAGTACCTCAATTTTTTTATCTGCAAAATAAGATTTGTAATTAATTTATGGCTTTCTCGTGTCATTTATACTTGAGTTAGAGCTTTGTTATTTGTTAATACTTGGGTTGTTAGTAAGCTGGCCTAATTAAAATATTTGAAGACCAAAATCTATTCTATTAATTGCTTATACCAGCTGACTGTACCTTTCAGTTTCTCTGGATTTATGTTTTGATCATTGTAAGCAGTTTTTTCCAATATATATCAGAGGGGGAAAATGATCAGACGATACTGCCTTACAACTCTGGAGGAGAGTAAATTTCTGTTGACTCACCTTTACCTCAGTAATCTATTAGTAACCATATTTTTCCCTATCCCATTGGCTTTAAGAAAGCTACAGAGTCTTTATACTTGAAGAATGTAACATAGGAGGTACGCTGCATGAACTTGCAGTGAAAAGAAGTAAGGGAACTTCAGGAATGCCTACGAGTGCTCTCTTACATTCCTGAATATCAAAGTTTCATAAATTGTTCCTAATGATAAAATCCTCGCACCTGGTCTGATACAGGCTTAGTCTCCCAAAAGTGTAAATGTGTTTGCCAGTACACCACTGGAGAGCAGATCCGTCAGGTAAGTGAGTGTCTTCTGTGACAGCAAAGTGCTACTACATTCATGTATTCACATCACATGCATGCATGCTTTTGCAGAGATCCAACATGTTGAGTTTCATTTTGTAGGATTGCCTGAGAGCATGTTTTTTTAAAGTGTGTCACCTTCCTTATTTTAAGAAAAAGAAAATATAATTTCAGGTGTCAGGTAAAATGTTCCAGGTAAAATTTGAATCCTGGAAACCCCTGACTATGAACCTGCAATTATGGTTTTGTCAGTCCTATTGTGGCATTTCATGGTGGGTTGTCCTCTGTTTGAACTGGTATTTTTCAGTAGACATTAGGATTTATTTTGTTCATTTCAAATACATGTATACAGACATTGCAACAAAATACAGACATACTATTAAATATAACTTGGTGTTCTACTGTATAGAGATCATTGTAGCAGATGTTAGTAAATAGTAAAAAGTAATATAAAAATTTGTGGGTAAGGTTAAAGTGATGAAAATGTGTACTTGGTATTCCTTTGCTTATTCACATTATTTTGTTGTTGTTGTTTTCTTTTAAGGAGTCTTCTGAAGTCTGTTGAAGAAGAATTACATCAGCGGTAATTTTGATTTTTAATTAAGCCTAAAATACTTGGTGTCTTAGATGAGTTAAGTCTGTTTTCCCTCTTCCCTGTCATGTAGCCTAGGGTTGTTTTATTGTTGTTTAATTCTGAATCCTGCAAAGCTGCAGAAATTAAGATTCCGTCTTGCAGTAGCCCTTCCTACATTTTCTAAAATTTACTCGTAAGCCATTGGTAAAGTCCATTCAGTGACAGTGGAATTATCCTTTGTCCTTAGAGGGCACGTGGCACATTTAGAAGATGATGAAGGGGATGATGATGAATCTAAACAGTAAGTTCTGTTTCTGTTTTTGATAAAAGAAAACGTGTCATTTGACTTGATCTCATAAATCTGACAGCTTACTATTACTAAAACCAGTAGTTTTAATGCCATTAGTAATTAGTATTATGGGTTATACCACAGTTTCTTTGTCTTTCCTTATTCTAGTTGTGTTAGCTCAAGCAACAGTAACAAAATACCATAACCTGGTAGTTTAAAAATTGACCTCACAGTTCTGGAGGCTGGGAAGTTCAGGCTTGAGCTGCTGGCCAGGTTAGTTCCTGGTGAGAGGTCTCTTTCAGGCCTGCCAGCGGGATGCCTTTTCGCCACGTTCTTACGTGGGCTTTCCTCAGTCCATGCAGGCAGAGACAGAAATTTTGCCCCTTTTCCCTATCGGATGAGGACCTCACTCGTAGGACTAAACACTAGAATATGAGCACAATTCAGCCAAGTTGTCTGCCTCTTTGTAACAAAGATCACCTTTCCTTCCATTTCCAATAATAGATTTATCATTTTCATCTAAGACCTCAGCAGGATGGCCTTTAGTGTCCACATGCTACCAGCATTCTGTTGGTGATTATGTATTCTCTAAGATGGAAACTGTCCAGCTCCCCTTTCTGGCCGCTCACCAAAATCACTTGTAGCGTCCATATTACCAGCATGTACCTTAGAACTCTGCCAGCCTCTACCCGTTACTCAGTTCCGATGCTGCTTCCACATATTTGGGTGTTTGTTACAGCAGCACCCCACTTCTTGGTACCAGGCGAGTCTGTCTTGGCTTGGTCTGCCATAAGGAAATACCTTGAACTGAGTGACTTGAATAACAGAAATTTGTCACACTCTGGGGTCTCGGGTGTCTAAGATATAAGTGACTGCCCATTCAGTTCCTGGTGGGGGCCCTATTCATGGCTTGTAGATAGCTGCCTTCTTGCTGTGTCCTCACATGGTCATTTCTCACTGTGTACACAAAGAGAGAGAAGGAAAGAGCAGTCTCCTTTCCTCTTCTTATAAGGTGCTGTTGGATCAGGACCCCACCCTTAGGACCTCCTTTAAACTTAATTACCTCCTAGAAGCCCTGTGTCCAAATACAGTCACATTGGGGGTTAGGGATTCAACAGGGGAATTTTGGTGGGCAAAATTCAGTGCATAGCACTGGCTGATGACAAAGAACGTTGAAAGAAACTAATTGACAAACATAGTAAATATATCTTGTAATTTAGTGTTGTAAATTAGTAATTGATACATGCTGTGATTATTACTACAACTACAAAGAGGCTTGTACTTGGTTGATTAAATTTCATCTGATATGTTTTAAATAAACACATACATTGGATATAAGTGTATTTTTAAAGAGGGAATATTTTCACTTATGTAAGCTTTGATACTTCGTTCTTTTAGATTTTTTTTTTCCCCTCCTTTAAAGAAGGGTACAGTTTCATGGTAAAGTAACACCTGATTAGCAGCTGGAGGCAAGGAGGCATAGGTTTTCCTTTACACCTCACTACTCTTTGACCTTCAGTCAGGTCACTTAGCCTCTCTGGGCCTCCTTTCCTCATCTGAGAGTTAATGCTCAGTCATCTTTTAATTTTTTTGTACATCTAAAATGCCAGTCCAAAGTTGTAATGAATTTTAGCTTCAATCAAATAAATTCTACCTAAAATTTTCCAGCAAATATGTGTAGCTTTTGATGACCTTCATCAGAAATATTTCAGATCTAGGGGTGCCTGGGTGGCTCAGTTGGTTAAGCGACTGCCTTCGGCTCAGGTCATGATCCCAGAGATCCGGGATTGAGTCTCACTTCGGGCTCCCTGCTCAGCGGGAAGCCTGATTCTCCCTCTCTCACTCCCCCTGCTTGTGTTCCCTCTCTGGCTGTGTTTCTCTCTGTCAAATAAATAAAATCTTAAAAAAAAAAGAAAGAAAAAAAATATTTCAGATCTAACAGTAGTGAAATTGAAGCTTACATTGTAATATATTTTTATACCATATCATTTTACCGTTTTTCCCTAAACTAATTGCTGCTTTTGTTTTTTAATAATTACCTTCTCATTGATACAAAGTGGAACTGTGGTTATCTCTTCCTGTTTTAATTTGAAACCAAGAAAGCATATCTCCTTAATCACTTCTGAGTAAAACATTCAGTAGAAGTTGAACATTTCAATGAATATTTGGAAAACACTCATAATCTCAGAAAAGAGAACGTACTTATGCAAATTTTCTTCCATATCTTTGAAAAATTAATTATATTTTAGTACTAATTCAATTCTGATTCTAAACTCTCATGTTTTTGTAGTTCAACCATGAAAGCGAAAGTTCCACCTCCTTTGCCACCAAAGGTAAAGCAAGTTTTTCCATTTGAATTACGTGTGTGTGTATGTGTGATTATTCTGCCACCTTAGTGCTGGATTAATAGTTTCTTTGTAGCTTATTTTCACTTGGGATCCACCAAAAAACAAAATCATAAACAAGTTATTAAACATAATAAACATGACTGTGATTATTTTTGCTTGACTTTTTTTAATTACCCAACTTGTCACTTTATTTGTCACTCACAAATAATAGGTTCTAGAAATTTGTACATGAAAATGATTAAGTTAATGGAGTAGTATTATTTCACCTGGTTAGAAATCTCACATTTTTTGTAAGATTTTTTTTCCCTTCAAAATCTATGATCTACTAGTAACTGATTTCTGGAGACTGTGGGTAATGGATAGTGATTTATCATCATAGATAAGTAACAATCAGAAGGTACTTTTACATTAAAAATACAAAATAGGACAGTAATTTTCCAAAATTTTTTAGCAACAAAATCCTTCTGTGATGTTAAAAAACAAATACTGAAATTATTCTGACTGATGGCCTTTTTTAAAGACAAAATGAGTTAACATAGGTCATAAAAATTTATGAGTTTATATGCAGAGCAGATTTTAATTACAAAATTGAACTATTTATAAAATGAGGTGTTACAAGTTTTGAAATCAGAGTTTATAAATGACAGTTGGAGTCTGACCAGTCTTGGCATCTAATGCACTACTGTATGTTTTCATTTTATACTTTTGAAAAAATCATGACTGATACAGGTAAATAATATTGTATTTGCTTGTTTAGTTTTACATTAGAATTTCAAAAACATGAGTGCTGAGCAATCTTCCTACTAAGGGACATGTTTATAATAATTTGTAAATTCTCTGAACTGTCAGCTGACTGGAGGTTTTTTCATTGTCTGCACAGAAAGTTTCTTAGCCATTCCGTATTGCTGTGTTATAGTATTCTCCAGTATGATAAAAATTTTAATTGGTATCTTCTCTTGCCCCGGTCTGAGAGATTAAGCATTAACATAAAAGATGTTGAGTCATCTAAAAGAGACAGTTTAGCCTTATAAAGAACTGAAATCTGATTAGCCTGAATATTTAAAATAAAGACTTATTTAAATTGGAAGGTGGAAGGCTTGTGAAGGAATTAGTGGCCTTTTTCCCCCCCTGAGAAGACATGTTACTGTACATTTTCAGAATGTATGTAAGATAATATGAATCAGATAGTGGAATAACCTTGAAACTTAGCTAGTAAAGACAGTTCAAAAGCCTCTGATGTATAATGGTATTTACTTCAGGAAAAATGTTTAATATTTTTCCTTTTGAATGAAACATGAGTAATTTCATATTTAATCATTGGTCTCCTTTATTATTTCAGCCTAAGTCCATATTCATACCACAGGAAACTCATTCTACTGAGGATGATAACGAAGGAACCATCAAGAGATGTCCCACGTCAGAGAGCCCAGCAAAACCCACTCAAGTTCCACCTAGACCACCACCACCCAGGTTACCTCCACAGAAGCCGATTGCTTTAGGTAATGGGGGAAGGGAGGGTGAGATAAGCATGTTACCAGGGATTACTACTGTGTGAAAAAAATGGAGGGTATCTTTGTTTTAAGAGAATATTTGGGGGCTCCTGGGTGGATCAGTTGGTTAAGCGACTGCCTTCGGCTCAGGTCATGATCCCGGAGACCTGGGATCAAGCCCCGCATCGGGCTCCCTGCTCGGCGGGAAGCCTGCTTCTCCTTCTCTCATTCCCCCTGCTTGTGTTCCCTCTCTGCCTGTGTTTCTCTCTGTCAAATAAATAAAATCTTTAAAAAAAAAATTTAATCCTTTTTAAACATCTCATTGAAGGAAATGGAGTGAGCTCCTTCCAGTTAAATGGTGAACGAGACGGGTCATTGTATCAACAACAGAATGAACACAGAGGCACAAACCCTTCAAGGAAAGAAAAGAAAGATGTACCAGTAGGTATTTATATTTATAACCTGTACTTGTATTTTTCTTTTTCATTTTAGGTTAGTTTTGTTATTATAATTAATGAAACTGTAGCAAGTATATATTTTACAATATGATATTTAATATATTAATTATAATGATAATGGATTGCTTAAATCTTAAAAAAAGTAACTTTGCTATGGCAAGTTGGCCATGATGGCCAGTTGGTTATAACCATGTATTATAAAATGTGACCTTCTATATACAGGTGACTTCTTATTCTCATTGTGATGAGATTGTGATGAAAAGTTCCTTTTTCCTTTTTCAGTCTCAAAAAGTTACAGAAAGAGGATATGGACAGATAAGGAAAGGTAGAACTTACTCAGGGCAGATTTTTAACTGCAAATTATGTAATTCATGGTATTACTACTCTTACTCAAAGAAAATACCTAACAAGGAGGAAAAATTATTTTCCAGTAGATGTAAAATATCACTTCAGGAAAGATGAAATTAATCTTAACAGCTATTCCTATTACAGGTAAATAAGTATTATTTATCAGGATATTAAAATATTTTAACATTTGTAAAGACTTTGTTCTTCATCATCAGAAAACAAATGTCTGTCATCATAGAACTTAAAACAACAAAAAATCCTTAAAATCCCCAATTCAGCCGATGAGATCATGACATGGAATTTTTTTTAAAGTTTTTATGTATACTGATGTTTGTTTTTATAGATATGTATAGTACACTTAAAATGTTTATGTGCATATAGTTTGATTTTATGTAGTAAGCACATTGTTGAGGCTTTTTACTATATCTAATCAACTTTTTTTAATATTTCAGGACATAATATGACATACCATTTTTTATTTTCAGTTCAAGCACTTAACTGGAAGTATCCATCATAATTTATGAAATTTAGGTAGGACGTTGTTAAGAAAAGCGTAAAATGCCCTTCAGAAATAGATTTTTATGAAGTCTGTCCAACTGAGCAGGGCCTTTTTGTTTTTGTCAGTGTAAGTTTTAGCAGCCCTGTTAATGTAGTGGTACAGAGAGATATACAACCTAAGACTCTGTGGTGCAGTGAAAGAACCTTTGAGAAATGTATACTTGTTTTATGTATGCATTTTTAATTCACTCTGTTACCTCTTTCATTAGGATAAGAAACTACTCTTCTGTAGTAGTGAAACTAACAGTCTTAGTAATTCTGAAATATGTCCATGACTGTATCACAGGATAAACAGTATCCATGATATATTGAGCATGATTAGTTTCTGCAGCTTGAAATTATTTCTAGCCAGTTCTGTCAATACTTAATGTAAATGTTATAGTTACAACATTCAGAGCTTCCTAATTAAAAATGTTTTACCAGAGTAGATGATCTAACATGATTTAAGGACATCGGTATAAAACTAAATACATAAATTATTTACAAAATGGAAAAAACATTATCAGAAGTTAGTGGCCGTGATAGGCTGTCCTCGAGTCCCGGGATTGAGTCCCACATCGGGCTCCCTGCTCGGCAGGAAGCCTGCTTCTCCCTCTCTCACTCCCCCTGCCTGTGTTCCCTCTCTAGCTGTGTTTCTCTCTATCAAATATATAAGTATTAAAAAATTAAATAATAAATAAATAAAGTGTCATCACGGGACAACTGGGTGACTCAGTTGAGTAAATGTCTACCTTTGGCTCAGGTCATAATCCCAGGGTCCTGGGATCGGATCCCATTTCAGGCTCATTACTCAGTAGGAAGCCTGCCTCTCCTTCTCCCCCTACCCATGTTCTTCTCTCTCTCTCTCTCTCTCTTTCTCTCTGACAAATAAATGAATAAAATCTTTATAAAAAAGGGGGAGGGTGGTTTATCTTGAATTAGGAAAGAGTACATTAAAAAAAAAAGTATCGGGCGCCTGGTGGCTCAGTGGGTTAAAGCCTCTGCTTTCAGCTCAGGTCATGATCTCAGGGTCCTGGGATGGAGGCCCACATCAGGCTCTCTGCTCAGCAGGGAGCCTGCTTGCCTGTATTTCTCTGCCTGCCTCTCTGCCTACTTGTGATCTCTCTCTCTGTCAAATATGTAAATAAAATCTTTAAAAAAAAAAAGTATCATCTCTCTCAAAGAGATTCCTTCTCCAGGGGACAAATCATATACTACAGGCTATAGCCCCTTGAAAGAATATCTGGTTTCTTGAGCATGTTGTAGGTGAAAGATTATGCTATTTTTACTGTGCTTATAATTATCAGTATACTTTGACCAATGATTGATATATTTGAATTCATCAAAATGTAAAACTTCAATTGACATTGTAAACAAGGTTAAGGTAACTACAGACTGGAATAAGACATTTGTAATGTATTTAATAGAGAAAGTATTCACATCTCTAGGTCACCTGGGTGGCTCAGTCGGTTTAAGTGTCTGCCTTCAGCTCAGGTCATGATCCCAGGATCTGGGGATTGAGCCCCGCATTGGGCTCCTTGCTCAGCAGGGAGCTTGCTTCTCCCTCTGCCTGCCACTCCCCCTGCTTATGTGCGCCCGTGACGCGCGTGCTCTCTTTCTTGCTCTCTTGCTGAAAAATAAAATCTTTTTTAAAAATATTCAAATCTAGATTACATAAAGAACTCCAACAAATACATAAGAAAAACATAACTCTGTAAAAAAATAAAAATGGAAAAAGACAGTTCACAGAAGAGAATATGCAGATAGCCAATAAGCTGTTTTTTAAATATTCTTAATCTAACAATCAGAGCCGTGCAAGTCAAGGAGAAGGCATTTTTTTTGTTGATCAGTTTGATGACATAAAGTGTCTGTGAGGCCATAAGGAATCAGGGCTCTCCTACATTGCTGATGGGTATGATATGAAATGAGCAGTCCTTTTGTTCCAGTAGTTTCTCTTCTCACAACATACCCTAAAAAATCATTCACACATTGCGTAGTAAGATATATGCAGGAGTGATCATTTCTGCATTGTTATAGTAAAAAAATGGAAAATAACTTAAATATCTAGTAATGAGGAAATAGCTAA
The DNA here is from genome assembly GCA_004023965.1 of Spilogale gracilis. Classification (NCBI taxonomy): domain Eukaryota; kingdom Metazoa; phylum Chordata; class Mammalia; order Carnivora; family Mephitidae; genus Spilogale; species Spilogale gracilis. Next base: position 48,612 of record PITA01004934.1, on the reverse strand, counting down.
AAAAATGAGAAGCTAAATAAAGGAAATAGCTAAATACTTTATATTCATACTGTGCTGCAGTTAAAACAAATGAACCAGATCAATATGTACTGATATGAAGATCTGACCAACACCCAACATTAAGGCAAAGAAGAGGTTGATAATATAGTGCATAAGTATTTATGTTCTAAAGCACACAGTGTTTTCTGTAGGGAATCATATATATATATATGTATACACACACACACACAAAAGAGGTATGAAAATATACCCAAATACATACATAGTTACCTAGAAAAAAGACTTAGAAAGATACACATGAAGCCAGTTTTTTGAGGGGCAGGTACCAAGAATAAGCGGACTGTAGAAGGATTATAGGGAACTTCAGCCTTATCTGTATTGTTTCGTTTTACAAAAAGAAAGTATTCATGTATTTTTTTGTGATACGTGTGTTTGAAATACAGTATTATTATACTAAATAGCAACAAAAAAGTGTATTCATGTTTGTATTCTTTTTCTAGAAGCCTATTAGTAATGGTCTACCCCCAACACCTAAAGTGCATGTAAGTATAAATATCAGATAGGTTGTTTTCAAGCTAAATACAATGAGAGATAATTGCTTGACTGTGTATCTTTGGTTAGGTTTTTTACCTCTTTGAAAAAATATCCTTTATTAATAAAAAAATCTATAAGATTTCTAATTTAAGTATTGCTACATCTGGAAAGGAGTTTTACAAAATAAAGCTGCGGTAGATTATACATTTTAAAACTCCTTTATTCCAGAATTTGTTAGTATCTTGTAGATATTTTTGAAGAAATGTAGAAAAGGCACATGGATACGATAGGAAGTACAAAATGTAGATATGACACATTTTTTTCTCTTAGCATTTTCAATGATCAAAAACAGAAGTTTAGAACTAGAAGGAACATTAAAGGACCATCTGGCCCAAACTGTCTTTTGACCATGAGTAAAACTGAGACCTCAGAACCTTTGCAAGATCACAGAACTCCATTCATTTCCTATGTGTGCCTGTGTTCCACTCTGTCCTGGTTGTTTTTTTGCTGCCTTAGTATTAAAATTATGTTACTACATTATAAAGTTATATTAGCTCCGTGTAATTGTGCATCAGTATAAATAGAACTGCATTTTCGGCACTGCAAACCTCTAACCTAAAATGGAGTATGATGCTAATTTAGAAGGTGTCAGCTGCCTTTCTAGTCTATAACCTCTTCACTCCTTTTAGCCTTTTTAGTTTCTTACTCCACATTGTAATTAGTATAAAGATCTAAATATTTATACCTCATTTTACAAAATAAAAGTTTTGAGAGTAAAGGACTCCCAATTCCAGCAGAGACATTTAAACAGCAGGAAACAGTTTCCCATTTGGCTGCAGTGTGAAGCTCTCAGGTCAGGTGCGTGGCTAACAGGGAACAGCTCATAGCTGGAAAGCCAGATGTGATCAGCTGTGCAGACTAGCTTACGGTTGGGGTTGGTTTGATGTTTGGCACCTCATTTTGTCATTTTGATTTTTAGGGATTAGGCAGCACCTCCACACATGAAATTTTGGCAGCTATCTTGAAGAATAATTTTCAGAATTAGTTAAATGATAGAATTTCTGCCCTACATCATAAAAACAGTTTTTACTGGTCTTCTACCACCTGTTGGTGTTGCCAGGTTGTTGTTTTTTGGTACTAAAATCTTAAAGTTATTGGTTGGCAGGTTTCTGTGAGGAAAAAAGAAATCTCAAGGTTTATGATTTTATTTTTTTTTATGTTAATATTTTTAATCCCTTATAATCAACTATAGTAATGACTTCTATCTTTGGGTATTGTCTCCATATTTGTGAAGAAAATATTCCAGCTATAAAACGATGCACAGTGCTCTTCTCACCAAATATTTTTGTATTCTTTTCCCCCAAAATTCTTGGTAGAAAAAGTCATTAAATGAATAAGCTTTCAAGTATTTATTTATTCTAACCTGAACAGCAGTTTCAAAATTAACATTTTACTCATTGAAGATCAAAAAAATGTTCAAATGAATAATATACTACTGTATTTCTCTATAAGATATTTATTATATGAAAGACTTATAATGGGCTTGATCAATAGTAACATAAAGAAATAAAGCTTTTTATTGACCATCCAGGGAGAATAGCACATTATTTTTTTTTGAAAATGGGTACACACCCATGTTTTGAAGTACATAAAAAGTATAAATTTTGAAATAACTATACCTCTTTCATGTTTAAATATTAAATTTAATGATTAATAACATCTTAGGTCATGAAATGAAATAAGAAACTTTCACTTTTGTAGAGTTTATGATATCCTTCTTATCAGGGAATATTGTATTATTACTTGGTTATTCTTTGTTTTTCAGATGGGTGCATGTTTTTCAAAGGTTTTTAATGGATGTCCCTTGAAAATTCACTGTGCAACATCATGGATAAACCCAGATACAAGAGGTAGTACTATGTGTTTTTATCTGTTATCTTTCTAATTTTTTTTTCCTTGAAGAAAATCATAATTAGTGGTTTATAGGCTTACGTTTCCTGGGTAAAGTATTTTGTGGGTTTTTTTTTCTTTTTTTTTCTAATTGTTTTTTAACCTGAGGCCATGAAAGCATTCAGTTTTCTTCATATTCGGAATACCTTTCTGAAAAATTTTTTGTTATAATTTTTAAAAATTATTTCAGGTAAATATGTTTCTCTATGTTATTAGCACTGTTTGAGGTGAGCTGTAACACTAAAATTTCACTGTGGTCCCCATATCAATAGAGTGAAACCATATACTCTGTGCCACCCTAATTTCCTCCAGAAAAATTTTTTTCTGTAGCTGCACATTCAGTATCTTTGTGTTTTAGGCACCGGTGTTCTTAAAGGACTTTAACTGTCGAGGGTCCAGGCCGTAGTGAACACTTTAGAGGGCCTTTCTACCTTAAAGGGGATCATAATGAGAATCGTTGTCATTAGTCACTGACTAAAGACTACCAGCATTCTCTCACTGCATATCTTAGTATCTGTGTATGTAAGATCTATGTGAATATGTGCCCACATGTCTTCTTAATAAATCTTTTAAAAATCCAAGGTGGAGGAACTTATATTTCACAAGTAGGGAAAATGACATTCAGAGAGATTTGCCGGTCAGGGGTAAAGCTGCTCTTGGAACCCAGTTCAGTTGTATGGTCAGACCACAGAGATTATGCCTTTAATCTGGCAGTGCTAATTCTAAATACTGGGCAGTATAAGGATGCTCTTGGCACTTGTTCTCAGCATACTTCAGTTTAATCTGGAGAAGTTCTTGACCTGTTGTTTTTTAGTATCAAAAGCAGGTCAGACAGGACTGTGGCTAAACTACCATCTTCTAGCAGATATTGAGTACCTTAGAAGGTATCCAAGTTTTAGTTAACTTTTTGAATAGGCAGAAGCCAGATCCTGGTTTGTTGGGTTTTGTTTGCTTGTTTGTTTGTTTGTTTGTTTTTAGATCCTGGTGTTTTGATGGTACTGCTTATAAGGGTAGCCCATCTGCAAAAATATTTTGTATCAGTTCTTCTTTATTTATATTCTGTATATCACATGTACACGATCCTCTATTAAAGGAATTGTAGAAAAGAAGCTGCAGGTTATCTGCCAGTCCTCAACACCCTCTGATGAGTGAGGAGCCATAGCATTCCAGATATGAAAACCTCTTTAACATAAAAGTTTTCCTTTCTGCTTTGGGGCTGGTATTTACATATAGCTCAGTTCATTAAGGTACAGTGTTTAGCCACTTATTTGTATTAAAATGTATTTGCTGCTTATCAATTATAATAGTTCTTCATGTAAATACATATTTACTTAATATCTATATAAATCCTTTTTGAAAGTATTTTACATATCAAAACTGGTGAATTACGTTTGTCATTTCAGATCAGTACTTGATATTTGGTGCTGAAGAAGGGATTTATACTTTGAATCTTAATGAACTTCATGAAACATCAATGGAACAGGTTGTTATTTTGTATTTTCCCTTTTTTTAAAGTTACATACAGATATGAGGCAAGAAATAAGTTTTAATTCTAGGATTTTCTGCTTCCTGTATCCAAAAGAACTTCATAGAGCATGTTGTATTTGTCAGATACTGAGGACACATTCGCAGGACTAGTCCTTGCCCTGCAGGACCTCATGATGTAACAGAGAAGGAGACCTAGTCACTGCAACACTCAGGCGTCACCTGAGAAGTGAGCAGAGGTCGAGGCCACAGAGGTGCAAGTCACTAGCACCTGGGCAGGTCAGAGAGACCACTCATGTCGACAAGTGGAAGCTTCCCAGACAGAGGGTAAATATGAAGGCATGGAGTTGTGAATCGGCATGGCAAGGATGGGGAACCATGAACAGACAGTTTGACTAGAGTATAGAATGAGTGCAGCATAGCAGCAGTAAATGGAGATGGGCGGGGAAGGCAGCCAAACCCTGAGCTTTGTATACCATGCTGATGACCAGGTCCGTGTTTTAGGACTATGTGTTTGCAGTGTGGGGTGAGATGACAGGAGGGATTTTGGTCAAAGGGTGAAGAAGTGTTGAGCCGGAGCAGAAATGGAGAGACAGAAAGGAAAAAGTAGGGTTTGGAAGTGTATGGGGACATTTGTTATTGTCCCAGTGACTGGGGGAAGTTTTGGCATTTTGTACCCAGGGGCGAGCAATGCTAAACAACCTGCGAAATGATTATGATGGTGTTAGGTGTTAGTAGCTGATACCTATATAAAACTTAGTATGTGCCAGATACTGTATTTACATTTTTTTAAAAAGATTTATTTATTTATTCCGTAGAGAAAAAGGGAAAGAGGAGATGCAGAGGGAAAGAATCTCAAGCAGATTCCCTGATTAGCGGGGCTCAATCCCAAGACCCATGAGATTATGGCCTGAGCTGAAACCCAAGAGTCAGACACACTCAACCAACTGAGCCGCCCAGGCACCCCTGCCAGATACTGTTTTTAACATAATTTACATAATTAACTTATTTAATTTTCACAACAACACTCAAAGTAGATACCATCATGGATAACATTTCTGATGAGAAATCTGAAGCACAGAAAGTATTAGTACAATACTAATTATAAGGAACAAGGCTAACTTCATGCATAGGTACGGTAAGCATTTATCCACCTAATTCAAGGGGCTATTAAGTGAAGGTGCCCACCAACCTCACCTGTTCCAGTCTGCCGGAGGTCCCCCTCCTGAGATGCTTCAGCATTGGAAACTACACTGTTTGAATCATACATTCTGGGCTACACATGCCCTACAAAGTGAAACCTTGTCCCTCACAGAGAAAGCCTTTGAGAGTAGAGAATGAGAATATATGAGAGCCTCAGTTTTTTTCATCTTGCTGTGAAATTATTAGGTGGATTTTCTCTGTCCTCTTTCCTCCAGGGGAAAGAGACCAGGTGGCATGAGTCTGTTAGATAGGGGAAGATGCTGAAAAGGAGAGGAAATGACACCCAACAGGGTCCTGGTTTTTAATTTTTTATCTACTTTTATTATTTATAGCTAACATTCACTGAGCGCTCGGCATGCACCAGTCTTCCACACCTTTTCTTGTTTAATCACCGCAGCCAGCTTAGGTCTAAGTGCTCCATTTTACAAATAAGAACACTGACTCCCAGAGATCATATTATCCAAAGTCACAGTCACTGAGAACGTAGTTATCTGAGTCTATGCAAACTGTAGAACCTACTCTTCTTAACTAGTGTATACTTTCATTAAATGGATTATTTCACCCAGAGCCTACTTTGCTGAAGGAAATAGATGTTTGAAATCTAGAAAAGCTTTAGGGTTTTATTAAATGTGGTTAAAAACAAAAATCCAATGTGAAATCCACTTAATAAAACTTTGCATAAATACTTTTTCATTGTCCCTGTGTTGATAATTTATTATGTGAGGAGTTTGAGTCTTCTTCTGGTACTTTGTATATGTTTGGATTAAACAAGCTGACTCACATTTACAAATAAATCATCTCACAATAAACTGTAGATTTAATACTAGAGAAATACTTTTTATGAAGATAAACCCAGTTCAAGACAGTATTAAATATAAGACAGTTTTTTGCAGGGCACCTGGTGGCAGTTAAGCGGCTGCCTTTGGCTTAGGTCATGATCCCAGGGTCTTGGGATTGAGTCCCGCATCAGGCTCCCTGCTCTGCAGGGAGTCTGCTTCTCATTCTCCCTCTGCCTGCCAGTCTGCCTAGTTGTGCTCTCTGTCTCTGTGTCAAATAAATAAAATCTTTAAAACAAAACAAAAAAATTTGTGGTACTTTGATAACATACTTCTATATGGCTTATAAGTCACTGCCCCTCTTTCTGCTTAATTTTCTCAATATAGCCAATGAATTCCCAATACTACTGTGAATTTTGTATGATAAGCACAAAATAGGAAATGTTTATGTCCTTTCAGTCTGAGACACAGCTATAGGCACGTTTTTCAAAATTAAAAACTATGGCAAAAATATAGCGTAGAGAACATAGTTAACACTATAACAACATTGTATGGAGACAAATGGTGACAATTTAAACCATGGTGAGCATTGGATAATGTATAGAATTGTCAAATCACTATTCAGTGCACCTGAAATTAATATAACGTATGTCAACTCTTTCAATATCTTTTTAAAACGATATTGCCATGTTTTATTTGTTTGGAGAAATTAGATACTTTATGTGAGTATATTTCGCAAATAAAAGAAACAGGTTCTATATGAAATGGGTTTTTACTTTGTTCTTTCCCTTTTATTATTCCTTTTCTCCTTTAATTATCCAGGACCATCATTGTGACTTTGCACTTTAATTAACTAAGTAAAGCCTGTAGAGGCCTTGGTATGTTTCATTCGTCCCTTCATTCTCTCTCTTCCCTGCCCACATCCCAATCTATTTTGGAGAAGTAGGAGCTGCCAGAGCAAACCCAGCGTTCGGGCTTGTTAACTCAGAATGCTTCATTATATTCATCAGTGGCTCTCAGACTTCAGTATGCATCAGAATCACCTGGGGGGCTGGTAAAAACCTAAATTGCTGGGCCCTCTTTGAGAACTTCTACTTCAGTAAGTCTGGGGTGAGGTCCAAGAATTTGCATTTCTAACAGACGCCCCTGTGATGCTAATAATGCTGATGTGGATGGAGGGACCACTTTGAGAAACACTGGGCTTCATAATAAAATGTATTAATGAGAGCAGTTATGTTTTTCCTTCAGAGAATATGGACTGTGTTCCATGGAGTCCCTTTTCTTTGCCCTAAATACTAATCACTTTCAGGTGTCTCTCAGTTCTTATGGACTGTATTTCAGAAATGAATTCCATGTCTATATTCTTAAATTATTTGTGCATTTTCATCTTCTTCAACCTTTTTTTCCTCCATACCTATTGTTTCTATACCCTGTGTTCCACTGCACCATGATCCTTTTTTTCTGTCTCTTCTGCTCCAGAAGCCATGCAAGTCCATATGCCTAGATGCAAATGTATCTGGAGAAATACACAGCAAAGTTAATTTAACCCCAGAGCCAAAATAAACTAATAGACATTGCTGGGAAATGTCCTTTCTCCCCTTACAGTTGGGATTAATATAGTTCTTAATCATAAAGGAGACTCAGACTAATCATATCATATTGAGACTTAGGTAATGAAATTACACTGCTAATTCACTTATTTTTCTCCCATATAAATGTATGTGTACAGATATCATCTTGTTTTAAATGTCTTCTAAAATGAATATCTACTAAAAATAAGTTTCTTTTTTAAGACTAGCCCATTGATAAGACAGCTTGCATTGTTAATTATGTACATATTTATGTTACTATTTTATTTGTTGTAAACTTTTCACTTTTTTTTTTTAACCAGCTATTCCCCCGAAGGTGCACATGGTTATATGTAATGAACAATTGCTTGCTATCAATATCTGGTAAGTCTTAGTTTTTACATAACTTATAGTTACTCCTGTTTATGTTATTAGCTCTTATATCATGGTTATTTTTCTTTACAGGTAAAGCTTCTCAGCTTTATTCCCATAATTTACCAGGGCTTTTTGATTATGCAAGACAAATGCAGAAATTACCAGTGGCTATTCCAGCACACAAACTCCCTGACAGAATACTGCCAAGGTAACTGTACATTTACTTATGTTTCATCCTTAGAGGTAAATGTTAATTAATTCTAAATAACAGTTATACTACAGACATTGAAAAAAAACACTCTGTTTGGGTTAGTAGAAATCATGTGTAATGAAAAAACTGTGAGAGGTAATATATTTTCACAAGAACTGAAAGCACCTGTGGAATTTTAAAACTGACCAGTGTTTTCTTTTTTGTATTTTTTATTACATTATTTTATTTTTTTAATGTTACAAGTTTCATTGTTTATGCCCCACACCCAGTGTTCCATACAATATGTGCCCTCAATACCCACCACCAGGCTCAACCATCCTCTCACCCCCCACCCCTCCAAGACACTCAGTTTGTTTCAGGGAAGGAGATGAAACATGAGAGACTATGGACTCAGAAACAAGCTGACTAGTGTTTTCTACAAGATGAAAACTAATTTTTTCTATTATTTGCTAGTAATTTTTCATCACATGTACTGCTTTAACATAATATAATGCTTTAATTTGCATAAAGTGAATTTTTTTCATAGTTTCTAAGCTTAGAAAATCAAAATGATTTATTAAAATCAAGGATTAGAAGGTAATTACTTAGGAATTGAGGCGTTTTGCTTTTCTGCTTTCAGGAATTTTTCATTATGCCCTCTCTACCTTTGGTTATTATTATATTGTACCTCATTTGTTGACCAAAAGGTCTTCTGAGTCTAGTATAAATTGTATTTTACAAAAACATTATCCTATGGCCATTCTTCTTTACCATATCAGTTGTAGAGCAACTGATCTACAACCTTAGCTTTGAAGTACCTTGAAAAGCTGTTGTTCCCAATTGCTGAGTTGTGCGAAAGACTTTAAAACTTAACCTTTTTTGATGAAAATCATTTAAAAATTATACTGCATGCTTTTCTGTCTTCTTAAAATAGATTACATTGAGTTTAACTGGACCTTTTCATGATGACTCAGAGTTGCAGCTATGAACTTGATATATGATACTTACATTATAATATCTACAATTGGAGTTAGCTATTACCAGCCCCAGGAATGGGGTCACGGAGTTTCTTTCTTCACATAGTGTTTTTCTTTTGCTCTTTTTCTCCTAGCTGCCACTTGGTGTTGTTGCTTTTGTGTCTTATATAAGCACATCTCCACCTAGTTGTCTAACTTGATAATCCTAAATTCCTCTGGCCATGGCAACTGACTGCCAAGCTTTAAAAATCTATGTAAGGGGGTGCCTGGGTGGCTCAGTGGGTTAAGCCTCTGCCTTCAGCTCGGTCATGATCTCAGGTTCCTGGGATCCAGTCCGTCAGCAGGCTCCCTGCTCATCGGGGAACCTGCTTCTCCCTCTTCCTCTCCTGTTCCCCATGCTCATGCTCTTTCTGTCTCTGTCAAATAAATAAGTAAAAATCTTTATAAAAAAAAAAAAAAGTAAAAATATATGTAAGGTACAAGAGCCCTCCAAGGAATATAAAGCACATAAATTTTAATATATTCATTTATTTTTATAACATTTTGTCAGAATAGATACTTTTGAAGCTTATTTGAGCTTCTTTGTAGCTGTGTTCAATTTTTCAGCTTTTACTGAATATACCAGATGTGCAGAAAGTTTCCTAGTATGTACATGAGACAAAATTGAATAATGTATTACCCTCTTCCTTTAAGGAATTTCTGTAGAAGAAAATGCCACCTCTAAGGGTACTTTAGCTCTGGTCTGTTATTTCAACGTAACTCTGTTATAGTCCAGTCTTCAGTATGAGTAGCACTCACCAGTGTGTCCTTCCCCTATTCTTTGGTTTTGTTAGCAAGAAGTCAGTTGTAAAACCTACTCTTAATTCTCTCCTTTACTGGCCGGAAATCTGAGAACCTTTTCTGCATGTATCTTAGTACGAGTTCTTTCTATTGTAAAGTGAGCACAAATTTGAGCATCTTGTAATATCACTTGATTCTCATTATATATCTAAGTACTCATTGTAAGGTACTGTAAAGCTTCTTTTCTAAAGCATAAGTTTTGGAATCCAGTTAGACATGAATTTAAATCCTGCCTTCTTCACTTCCTAGCTTTGGGACCTTGAATAAATTATACAACCTCTCATCTGTAAAATAGAACCAGTATACCTATCTTGTAAAATTGTTTTTAAAATGATAAATTATGTACATATAGTATTCACCATAGTTTCTGGCACCTAGTAGGCTCTTAGTAAGTAGATCTGTTGTCATCATGGTTAGGCATGGTAAAATGAACTGTGCCTGCAACGTACCCTAAAAGAGCTTACATTAAATATCCTGAGATTGTTGGTTCACTTAGGATTCTAGTTAACTGGGTGCTTGTAAATAAATTCTACTGCCTTTTTGAAAAATCATGACTTAAAAGTAAGATAAATCTATATAGATCATTGGAGAAAATTATAAATTTTTATAACATTTCAGTGTGCTGCTAACAACTGTTCTGAGTAGTTTCATTATTGTTAACCCTTAGCTGTACTCAGTAGTCGTTCTTATATTGACTGTAGTATTCTTTACAGTCTTTCAGAACCTTGCAGTCAGTTAATCCTCCTGGGTTTTGACAGATTTCAGTAACTTAGCCCCTAAGTAACCTTGGGACCCAGGGGACAATTTCATAAGTGGGGACTGGGAACATTAAGCTTGTTGCAGGGGAAATCTGTCAAGACCTTGATTCAGATTTTTTTTTTTAACTCTAAAAAGCACTTTGGTTCAAGCAGTTTACTTAATTTAAAGGTATGGGGAATTTTTGTTTTGTTTTAAGCTGTATGAAATTTCACTGTATATAAAGGGGTATTTTTCTAAATATTAATGTAAAGCATGAATTGGAACATAAAACTCTTCCCAGTATGAATGTAGATGAGGGGAACAGAAGGTGCTTTGACCCAAAATTTGACATGAAGGTATTCTAGATCATCATTGTCACTTAATGCCTCAGTATCTGATGAATTTCTCTGTCATTGTTTAGGTACCATAATATTAACAAAATTCTAATTCACACAGATAATGTACTTACAAGTGGTAACATATTTTAACAGCTTCTCTTGCAAGCTCAGAATACTTTTTAGTGAAACCGATTGGAATTATAAAAGAGAAGTAGATATTTTTTTTTGAAGTTGAATCACTGAAGTTACAGTCTCCCAGTTCACATACTACAGTTAGACTGAGACACTAGATTAGAATTCTTTCTTCCTAGAATTGCTAAATATATGACCTTGAGGAAATTATTAACGCTAACTCTCAAATTTCTGTGCTGTGACCTATCTCATGGCATTATCAGAGGGACTGACACAGAACATGTAAAATTCATGGCAAACAGTAAGGTCTTATTTGTAAATGTTAACAATAGTATTGAATATTTTTATGAATATAAACATAATATAAAACTTATTAAAAACTAAAATTACAGTACCTCAGCATTATATGCTTGGCTACTACTCAGCTGCCAATTATTCAGTGACAGGAATTTCCATCAAGATTATTCTGAGCTTGTTTGGAACGGTATTGTGCGTCACATGCATGCTTTACTATTGTATTACCAGCAAACCACAACTCTTTTGTTTTTTTTTAGAAGAGCAGAGCAATGATGTCTAATCTGTGGCACGTTTACACATATAAAAGAAGTGTAAATCTGTGTACAGAAATGGAGAAGTGTAATTTACATTTGCACAACATTGCACTAACAAGTCTGTTTTATCATCTTGCATTATAAAAGACATTTGAATTTATGTATATTTTTTAATTTCAGTTTTAAAAAATAATTTTAAATGGATTTTTACATACTAAGTTTGAATCAGATATTTGCAGAAACCCTAGAGGACCTTTGCCAGAAAATCTATATCCCACTCTTCCTGAGTAAAGAAATGAAAATGTCTAAAAAAAGTTCTTAAAAATTGTTTTAGCAGTAAGACAACGTTTTACATAGCTTCAATTTATTATATGTGCTAAAAATATCTTTCCTCAGCTTATGGCTTATCTTTTTACCTTCCAAGTGGTATCTTTTGGTAAACCAAAGTTATATTCAACAAATTCATTCAATAAATTGCCACCTGTAGTTTGAGGTGGTAGGGATCCGTCCATGGCAGAGTATCAAAGTTTCTTAATATTTTCCTGTATAATTTATCCTTTTTGCATTTTTTCAAGAAATCCCAAGGTCTGTTCTAAATCTAAATATTCTATAGTCTTGTTTTTCCATACTTTAATATATCCTTAATCTATTTGGAATTAATTGGAGGAGGGATGAGAAACAGATCAAATGTATTCTTAATAGATGACCTAGTAGATTTAACAACTCATCCTTTCTCCACTGATCTGTAATGATACCATTATCATACACTAACTTCATCTACATGTATTATATATTCATTTTCATTTACATTTAGGAAATTTGCTGTATCAGCAAAAATCCCTGAAACCAAGTGGTGTCAGAAATGTTGTGTTGGTAAGTAAACTGTTCCATAACATGTAGCTCTTCTGCTTTGCAGAGTAGATAAGAAAACACTATGAGGCTCATTCTTAAATCTAGTATAAACAGTACTTCTCCAGGGCATTCTGCCAGTAATAGTTTATTTTTCCCCTTAAGCAAAACAAATGTCTTGGCCATTCAGTCTCCATGTAAACTAAACCTAATATAGTGCCTTGCACGGAACAGTTGTCTTTCAGATAATTTATTGCCTGGATAAATGGAGAAAATAGGATGACTTTTTATTACAGCACTTTATCATACCCTGTTCTCCAGAAGTCCTGTTCCTTATCACTCACATGCTGCTCACTGATGGCATATGAGACTGCATTTATTCATTCAGTATATATTTTCATGCCTTTAATATGTGAAACCTTGTGCCTGTGACGTGAAAGTTACAGTCTCCTAGTTCACATACTGCAGTCCTAAATTCCTCTTCCACCCCCATCACAACTAGCTGTTTTATTTGCATATAGCAAAAGCAAAAAAGAGGTTCCTTGCCTTGCCTTAGAAACCTCTGAGGCTTAATTACTTGTAAACTACTGTATTTTGAGATTTGAGTAATAATGTCTTCATGTCAGTAGATGCAAAGCATCACTGCCTCTGAACATTACAACCAAAAGCACCCTTAGTCACCTGTCCCTAAATGTGCTATAGTCTCTCAGTTTGGCAGCTTCTCCCCCATCTACTTAGGATCCTTCCTTTGGGATCCTGCTGCCTCACCTCATCTCCCTGCTACCAGGAGACCTAAAACCTTTCTTCCCACCACCCGACCCCATAACCACCAGTTTTATTTGTGCATAAGACAAAAGTCCTGCACTTGATGGAGGAGTTCCTGGCACTTACTGAGAGCATTTTCCCCCTGCAGTCTCATTAAGAAATTGAACTGGCAGCCAGCTGTTGTTTGTTTGTGTTTAGAGCTCGCGACTACTATTGTTAGGACTTCATATTATAAGAGAACTTACGTATACTTTTTTGCCTTGACAGTGCGAAATCCTTACACAGGCCATAAGTACCTATGTGGGGCACTTCAGACTAGCATTGTTTTATTAGAATGGGTTGAACCAATGCAGAAATTTATGTTAATTAAGGTAAGCATGAAAAGCAACCTAAGTCATTCTTAGTATAAAAACTTCATTAAGTCAATTTTCCTGTTCTTTCAAAAAAATTTTTTTTCTTTTTTTCCCATTTCTTCTCAAGTTAATTTCAGGATTTTGGATTATGTGGCAGGGTGGTGAAAATCTGCCTGATTGTAAGGAAGTCAGTTGGCCAGATAAAAGTTTTAAAAGAGAAATGGTTCGGGGAAATGGCAGTAGGAGTGAGAAATAATAGCCTCTTGCATATAGTCTTATGTCCAGAACAGGAGGTGTGAAGAAGCAGTGGGGTGTTATTTGAATATATTCTCTGGTTGCCCCACTCCATCACAGAGAAACAGCCTACAGGTTGGCACTCGGCCTGAGAGGACTAGGGTTAACCATAGAGAGAGGGAACTTATTTATTTGGGTTATATGCTTAGCTGTTAATTTGCCCAGGCCGTCTTCTTGTGCCTAAGTTTCTCTAGAATCTTTAATTAATATATATTCTTTAAAATATTTAATATTACTCAGCTGTAACTTAAAATTGGAGGAAAAACTAATAAAATGGTTCACTCACACCAAGGAAATAGCAAATGAATTTTTAAAGTTGTTTTCTTTGCTCTTTTATATTAATTAAGTAAAAGCATTTAAGATCTTCCTGGAACTTGGGGTCAGAATATAATTGGAATGGATGCTTCCTAAATTTTATAATACAACATTAAGGTATTTAAAGTATTGGATTCCTGCTTTTTAAATTTCTGTAAGTGAGTAAGGAATCTATTTTTAATTTCATATCACTGTTAACCTCAACATTAAGTAGGGCTAAAGAAATGGAAAAATAGCTTCAAGAATTTTGAACCCATTGAGGTGCTATTGCCACAAATGACTGAAAGTAAAAAGTTGTTTAAACCAAAAGATGAAGGGGAAACATAAATAGCTTTATAAACTGTCTAAAGCAGAGCTTCTGAATACAGCCCATTTATGGTAAAAACTGTTTTGTTAGCTCCTCTTTGTTCTTGCCTGTTTGACAAAAGCATGCCTTCTCCTAGATAGAGTGGTCAAGTGTATACGATTTGATTTTTATGCAGTCCTTCCCTTCCCTGTCTTCTTCCTTCCTTTACCCCTTTAGTCTATTTTAGATACATCCTCTCTGTTCCTTTCATTCCTAATCTCTATCAGAATGAAAAATAGTTTCATTATATCAGTGTTCAGAGATACAGTCTGATTAAACCTTAGGATGAATGAGTTTTTTTGTGTTATCTAATGTGTTAAACCACTTATCCTAACATAACGAAAGACCCTTTTCTGTATTAAAGGAATTTTAGGTATCAAGAACATGCAGGAGAAAATAATATACTTGGAAGACATGAGAAGCATAAAAATTACCCATCCACGTCTTCTCTCTTCCACAACTTCTCTGGTCCTGGGGAGCCTGGCCCCGACTCATTAATGAGGCCTGTTGCCAATGTTCTAAGATACTACACTTAGAATACAATCTCCCTCAAGAATTCACACCTTCCCACTTTCCATAAACTCCCGGAGCTCTCTGTGGGCTCTTACCCTAAGTCTTAACCCAGTTCTCCTTCCCCTATCTCTCTACTTCAAGATACTGTGGCTATTTTGTTTCTGTATTTGACTTTATTGTGATTAGTATTTATGGTGTTTCTGTTCTACAGTCTTATAAGATGTGTTCAGAAACATTTTTATCCTTTCTGTAGTATTCCTTCCTCTTAATGACATTTCTGACAGTTTTTGCTTCATTACACTATGTTTTCATCATAAGTACAAGTTAGAAATTAAAGACCTTGCCAGCAAACAATTACGCATTTATTACAAACCAAGCGACAGTGCTAATATTTTGCCTTATTAAAAATCTGACCAATTTTAGGCAAAACCTATTCCCCAGGTAATGGAAAAGCTTCTAGAGAGGGAGTTTGATGAGAAGTGTGTATACCTGTGGGGCGGAGGTGCTCTGGCAGTCCCAGGAGAGGAAGGGGTGTGGAGGGGAACACCTGTGGGGCAGAGGAGCTGTGGCAGTCCCAGGAAAGGAAGGGGTATGGAGGGGAACACCTGTGGGGCAGAGGAGCTCTGGTAGTCCCAGGAGAGGAAGGGGTGTGGAGGGGAACACCTGTGGAGCGGAGGAGCTCTGCTGGTAGTCCCAGGAAAGGAAAGAGTTTGGAGGGGAACAACTGTGGGGTGGAGGAGCTCTGGCAGTCCCAGGAAAGGAAGGGGTGTGGAGGGGAACACCTGTGGGGCGGAGGAGCTGTGGCAGTCCCAGGAAAGGAAGGGGTATGGAGGGGAACAACAGGTGCATCCACAGCTTCACCTTCTGGGCACAAGGACCACATCATTTTTTCTAACACTTAAAAATAGTAGTTAATGTAGCCCCATTTCACATGTTTCTCTTTTGCAGACTTTATTTTCTTCAGAGTTTACAGGTTGCCCGATTAGAAAATAAATTCAGTAGCTTTGTTAAATACTAGTAGTGCTAACCTTTTGGGAAATAAAATGAAAATACAGCCCATTTATAAGAGCAAGAAGAATATAAATGTGGTAACAATGGACTTATTAAAGTATGTATAAGGCTGATATTTTTTGAAAAACACTTTTATTATGAAGAACATTGTTAGCACCTTAGAACTCCCCATGGTACCCCCACCAAGTCAGCTCCCTTACTTTCCATTTGTACTGTATAAACATGCACTCCTAAACATTAGAGTTAATTTTACCTTTAACATTAGAGTTAATTTTACCATTAACATTAGAGTTAATTTTACCATTAACATTAGAGTTAATTTTAATTTTCAACAGTACATAAGTGGAATCATAAAGTATGTATTCATTCATCTCTGGCGTTGGGGCAGCATTCTGTTTGTGTCGTTGTTGGATAGAGCTATAGTTCGTTCATTTTCATTGCTCTGTAATTTCCCATTGTGTGACTATGCCGAATATGCCATCATTTTATTTGTCTACTTACTTCCAGTTTTTTGTTATTTGAACAATACTTCTGTGAACATTTTTTCATATGCCTCCTATGTACATGCACACTCATATTCTCTAGAACTTATAACCAGAGCGTTATTGCCAGGCCCAAATGGATGCAGATCTTCAACGGGAGCAGATAACATAGTTAACCAGTGTGGCTGTACTGTATAGGTCATGCTCCCATCACTTCGTGAGCATTTGCTCCTCTCCTGGTAACAACTCGTTATTGTCAGTCATTTCATTTTAGTCATTCAGGTGGATATATATAGTCTCTCATAGTTTAATTTCCTGATTACCTATGACATTATGTCCTCTGTCTGTTTTTCTAAACTTAGAAAATATGAATTTATTTAGTCCCTTTGTAGCAATATAAAAATAATTTTGAAGTTATGTGAAATTAAAATTGTTTGCATCATAACTGAGTTCATGAATAGTCACTTGAGCTATAGTTTCTCTTATTTGTGATTTTTTTTTATCCACTTACAAGAGAAGTATTTCTTGCTAATTAGCATTTCAGTGCTCTTTACCCATGTGTGCATGGTTGGATAAGACAAGGAGTATAACTGAAGCACATCAGATTGGGTAGCGAGAGACTGCCACAAATGGCTGGGCGATGCTGGGCCAGTCACCAAATTTCTGGGTCTCTGTTTCCACCTGTGAAAAGAGAGGGTTGAACAGGTGATTTATAAGTTCCCTTCTAGCCCTAGTGTCTAAAATTATGTGATTGTTGACTTAAAAGAATTTTATGGTGTTAATTTTTCTGCATATCCCAAGTTTCTGTGACAAGAAGCACAGAGAGTTACTAGAGAGTTAGTAGAGAGTTACTTTCTATATCTTCATAAAGCTAAAAATTCTTAGTCGTGTTCTCATGAAATTATTTGGCTTTTATTTTCCTTTGTTTAATGTGTTTTCATTTCTCTCTCTAGCACATAGATTTTCCTATCC
The DNA here is from genome assembly GCA_004023965.1 of Spilogale gracilis. Taxonomy (NCBI): domain Eukaryota; kingdom Metazoa; phylum Chordata; class Mammalia; order Carnivora; family Mephitidae; genus Spilogale; species Spilogale gracilis. Next base: position 31,055 of record PITA01004934.1, on the reverse strand, counting down.
CATGTCCGCTTAGAATGTTTGAGATGCTGGTAGTTCCGGAGCAGGAGTACCCTTTAGTCTGTGTTGGTGTCAGTAGAGGGAGAGACCTCAACCAAGTGGTTCGATTTGAAACAGTCAATCCAAACTCTACCTCTTCGTGGTTTACAGAATCAGGTTTGTGATCTTTATTGAATTATTCAGGCCAATATATTTGATTTTATAAATAATAAACTTACCATATCTCTCATTAGGCAAAAACAGTGCATAAAAATCTAGTCTAGAATAACTTATTAAACTGGAAAAAGTAAAGATGGCTTGCTTTAAAATAGCAAATTTGTTTGAGACATTGAAAATGTTGTGTGTTCGTCAACCTGAGTATGCATCGGAATCACCCAGCGGCTTGCTGGCCCCCACTGCGAGAGTTCTTCATCCAGTAGATCTGGAGTGGGGCCTGCAAATTTTCACTGCTGTGTGTTCCCAGGTGGCCTCGATGGTGCTGCAGTAGCCACACTGGAGAACCACGCACGTAAACATACGTCAGGCCTAGAGAAGCTGACTTAAATAAAAGGGAAAACTGCATTGAGTATAGTTTATTTTCCATTATATTCCTGTAATTGATACACAGGTACTATTGCAGTAACTTAGGAGTAAATGGTTAATATTTTGTAATTGGGATATAAATTATAACTGAACAGCTCTTTCTGAAATATTAAAGGGTACTTGAAAATAATTCTTTTACCTAAGTTATTTCCTTAAATTCTGATCTGTGTTGTCCAGTTCCATAGCAGGTCTTTCCTTCATAGTCAGTATCTTAGGAGATATTTCCAATTAATGAGCTTTTTACAGAAATTTGATTATAGTTGAAACCTTCCATTTTTGTTGTTGCGATCAGTACACATTAGCAAAACTTGTGTTTCGTGGTAAAGAAATCTGATTGAACTTTGGCACTTTAAAAGAGTGACCTGAACGGTGGTTTTTTGTTTTTTGGGTTTTTTTTAAAGATTTTGTTTGTTTAACAGGGAGAGAGACAGTGAAAGAGGGAACCCAAGAGCGGGGATGGGAGAAGGAGAAGCGGCTTCCCGCTGAGCAGGGAGCCTGATATGGGGCTTGATCCTAGGACTGTGAGATCATGACCTGAGTCGAAGGCAGACGCTTAATGACTGAGCCACCCAGGCACCCTCAACAGTCTTTTTTCTTATTTTTAAAGCACTGTGTTTATTATGGAGTTCTTTTTGCTGTTTTTCCCTTAAAAATAACATTGTACAGTGTTTTGCTTTAAAATAGACAGTGGCCGTTTTAGAAGGCACTTTTTATTTATTCAGAGAATAAGCGGGGGAAGGATGGGGTAAAGCGGGACGAGGGTTGGGGGGGAGAGAGAGAGAAAAAGAATCTTAACTGGTTCCATGCACAGTGCAGGGCCCGATGCAGGGCTTGATCTCATCACTCTGAGATCATGACCTGAGCCAAAATCAAGAGTCATGTTTAACTGACTGAGCCACCCAGGTGCCAAAAGACAATTTTTAAAGTCTTGCAGAGACCCTTTGTCAGTCTTTGGGTTCTTAGGGAAATAGTAAGACGCCAGTTTGGCAATAAATACTGATTACTCAGGAGTTTGTTGGAAGCCTGAATGTTCACAGAAGGAAAGAAATTAAGAGTTGAGGTTTTTTGGGCAGTGAAAAAAATCACAGACACGTTCACAAAAACCTAGCGATGACTACATGACTGACTGAAGCCCAGGGCACTTGAAACAGCTTTCCTTTAAGGATACATTGTTAAAGGGAAACATGATTGGCCCCTGGCAACATATGTGGCTTCTGTGGCTCCCCCAAATTGTCCGTACTGCATTCTCCTTAGACACCCATCTTTCCTTTCAGACAGCGGGTACACTCCAGCTTTCCTGATCTCTTCCCTATTTAACGGGAAGGCATTGTTGAGTGACTGGTACTTTATTGTTAGTGAATTTCAGTTAATGCCTTATTTCTCCCAAGCATTTTAATTTTAAATCCTTTTCTACTAATTGTTAAATGAAGGGCTTTATCTCTGGGCAAAAGAATTGTGTACAGCTGTAGGTACCTTCCTTCTGTGGAATTTTGTATTTCATTCTCGTACTGTAAGGAAATCCCTTTATTAGAGGTTAAATATGATAAGTATAACTCATCTCTTGTTTTGAGATGATGAGAAAAAAATTGAGAAAGTATAATTAGACTTTAGAATCATATGAAAATCACTAAGCCAGTGGTTTCCTAAGCTCTGCTACAGTTTAGAATCTACCTTCGGAAGCTTTTAAAACTCCTGATACCTGAAATCATACATACCCCCAATTAAATAAGAAAATCTAGAGGGGGCAGCTAGGCATCAGTGTTTTTTAAAGATGATTCCAGTGTTTGGTAACTAAGTGATACAAGCAGTTAGTAAAAACTTATTTTACTGACTTTCTCTCTGGTAATGCTACACTGGCTTCCTGAACTGAAGTAGATTGTACAGATCAGATTGTTAATTTTCACCATGTGTATAAGAGCTGTGAAGATCTGATTTGCAGGAGGCCTATTCTATGTTCTTTCAGCCTTGGTTGGTTACAGAAGTACCAGGTCTAAAATATATATGGAGGTCTGAAATAACGGCAGTCCTTGGATGGCCTAAGACTAAACACTATGGGAAGTAGAAAACAGTAGACGATAGATTAGCAGACTCATTCTGCAGGAACTATAAGGCCAGAAACAAAGGTCTGTAGCTCAGCAATTTCAGTTTTGATGTTCATATGAAGTTTGGGATATCCTACTTTTCACTTATGGCAAATCACCATTTAAACATTCTCAGTTTGTAAGAACTTTGATAAATCATTATAATAAAAATAATACCTCTTTGCATTTTGGTAATACTTCATACTTCTCAAAATACTTCAGTTTTAATTCATTTGTACTTAAAATAATTTGACTCTGATTCATTCACTCAATAAATACTTGTTGCATGTGGTGCTAGGCACTTCCATATAGTGATGTACAAAACATAGTCTCTGGCCTTCTGAGCTTATAGGGAGAAATCATTCATAACCATAATGTAGAAGATTAGACTCCTGATTTCACATATAAATGGAAATAATGGCATCACCAGTAGTAAGGACAATAGTTAGGGCTCCACTGAGCACTCACTTCGTTGAGCACTGCATTAAGAGTTTAGACCCATGCAGCCTGGTTCAACCACTACATATGTATAACTAAAAATTTAAATCCATCTCAAATTCAGTGATGTTCAGAACTCTTGTTTTTACATCTCTGTGCCTTCAGTGTTACTTCTTTGTATAAGTTTATTGAGTTTGTTTGTGTTACAGATAGTCCACAGACAAGCATTACTCATGTAACCCAGCTGGAGAGAGATACCATTCTTGTATGCTTGGACTGTAAGTTTTTATTTATGAACATCTTATTTTAAGACGTTTTTTTATCCTTAGTTTCTGAGTAACTTTTCCCCACCTTCTTTAGGTTGTATAAAAATAGTAAATCTTCAAGGAAGATTAAAATCTAGCAGAAAATTATCATCTGAACTCACCTTTGATTTCCAGATTGAATCAATAGGTAAGTGAAAGTTTTATATTCTTGTTTGACTGCATCAAGAGCTGCTTAAAATAACTTACTGGGTAATTATGTGGAATTACAGAAAAATATTACTAAGAACACATTTTTAAAAGAAATATAGGATATAGTGAATATGAGGTCAGTATCAGTTTTGACTTTTATACATTCTGTGAAATAGTTTAAAAACTGATATAATCTATAAATAATGGTACCCTCCTTAGAGATTTGACATTTCAAAAGAAATAGTTAAATATTATTTTTCATAACACAGTTATGAATTCCCATTTCCTCCAAACTCCTGTAGAGTTTCCCTATAAGCACTTTAAAATTTACGACTGTTATATTTTTGCTATTGTATCTGCTGATCGGAGTGTTTTAAGCATCTCCATAAGGAGATCATGGAATCATCTTGTCATTCTCACATTTTGCTTCCCTAAAGTATTTTCTGAAAAAGGATTTCTTACAGAATTAGTATTCTAAAATGATCAGATTCCAGAAAAATTAGGTAAGACTGATCATATATGAGATAGTGCTGAGAGAATAAATGGGAGCGAATTCAGTATTTAACTAGACACATTTGGGGCGGGGGGTCTTCATTATTAGTGAAAGGTGTTGCACATATATATGTTGGTTGAGGTTAGGTTGAGGGTAAGGCCAAGGGCAGGTAGTTGATTTGTCTTATTCCTGGTTCTGTTTTTACTACCTTCTCCAACTAGAGTGTCTCTCTGCCAGCAAGCAAATGCTGATATGATATATGATAATAATGAGGGAAATCTCTTCAAGATGTTAAAATGGAATCCGTACTTGAAAATACATAGCTAGGGTCAAAAAGTAAGATAAAGAACAGAAACTCTAAGCAGTAAGCAGGCCTGAAGCCAACAGACGTGCTTGGCTCCTGGTGATAAAGAAGACTGAAAGTATCCCACAGGAGATGGGAACCAGAACCAGGTTCCTTGCTTGAGGTGCCTAGTAACCAAGACTCTCCCCCACCTAAGGCCTGATGGCTTTATACGAGATTTCTATCCACCCTTAAAAAAGAGAGAGACTCCCTATCCTATACAAACTATTTCAGATTATTAAACAAATTAGTGTTTAACACTGATACTAAAATCAAGCAAGATTAGTACAGAAACAAAATTGTCCAGTATCATAAAAATAGATTTTGAAAAAAAACTAAACAAAGTACTAGGAAATAGAATTCTACATCATCAAATAGTAGACTTTATCTCAAGATAAGTAAGGGTGGCTCATTCAGCATCACAAAATTTGCTCACATAGTCTAGCACATTACATTTTAAAAGTAAAAGGTCACATAATTTTTCAGTAAATACAAAAAAATAATCCAATAATCATTCATGATTAAGAAAAAAACAGCTTCTTAGCAGATTAGAAATAGAAGGAAATCTTCATCTAGCAAAGCTTATTTAAAAATATTCAATTTCAATGGTCAGACTCTCCCATTAAAGTCAAGAACAAGATAAGAGTAGCCGCTATCATCACATTTCAATATTATCTCACTAGACAAGAAAAGGAAACAGGATTAGAAAGAAAAAAGTAAAAGGTCTTTTTTGCCAATGGTATGATTATCTATATAGAATGTACAGCTCTCTAAGTAAACTACTGAACCAATAGGAGAATTCAGTCTTTGGATGAGACTAACACAAATGAACAGCTTTTCAGTGCACCACTCATTATGAAATTTTTGATAGGAAAAAAGATCTTGTTGACAATGGCAGTAAAATATGTGGACATAAATATAATCAGAACATGTTTAAGACCATTATGTAGGACATTTCAAATTATTGTTTAAAAGCATAAAAGAAGATTTGAACAAATGAAGAATGTCCATGGATAGAAAGACTGAATATGAGAAAGATTTCAGCTCTTTATAAGTTAAACCACCCAGATGTTTTGTGTCACTTGATAAACTTAGCTGAAAATTTATATGGAAGAACCAAAACCATGAATAGTAAAATAAATTTTAATGAATACTTGCCCTATTCAATATTGAAACTTTGATAAAGCCATAGTGATTAAGACAGTGTGGGATCAACACAGGGATACATAAGTAGAACAGTGGCACTAAAAGAGAAGGCTCAGGGGCGCCTGGGTGGCTCAGTTGGTTAAGAGACTGCCTTCGGCTCAGGTCATGACCCGGGAGACCCGGGATCGAGTCCCACATCAGGCTCCCTGCTCAGCGGGAAGCCTGCTTCTCCCTCTCTCACTCCCCTGCTTGTGTTCCCTCTCTGGCTGTGTTTCTCTCTGTCAAATAAATAAAATCTTAAAAAAAAAAAAAAAAGGCTCAGAACTGGGCCTACATATAAATGGAAATTTATAGCATAATATGTCAGTGGAAAATGGTAGGCATTCAGCAGATGATGCTGGTACAGTTGGTTATCTAAAGGAAACAAAATTGGATGTTTTCCTCACTGGAAACACAAAAATGTGTATTTAATATATAAATATCAAAAACAAAACTAATTTTTTTTTAAAGATTTTTATTTATTTGACAGAGAGAAACACAGCCAGAGAGGGAACACAAGCAGGGGGAGTGAGAGAGGGAGAAGCAGGTCTCCCGTCGAGCAGGGAGCCCGATGTGGGGCTCGATCCCGGGTCTCTGGGATCATGACCTGAGCCGAAGGCAGTCGCTTAACCAACTGAGCCATCCAGACACCCCAAAACTAATATTTTTTAAAGTACTTACGCCTGTGTCCCAGTAATTCTGTTTCTAGAATTAGAGAATTTGCACATGTATTCAAAAAGCACAGAATGTTTATTATAGATGGCAATAACAAGAAACTAGAAACAATTTAAGTGTTCAGCAGATCATATGTATTAAAGCTGGAAACATTCAGGATGAAGTTTGATACTGTGTAGTAATAGGAAAAACAGGCACAAGAATGACAAGCACCAAATTTATAATAGTGGTTCTGTCAGGGAGGAGGGAAGGGCTGGAATGGGAGTACAGGGTTTGTAAATGGATGCCCCTGTATTTGGTTTTATTTAAAACAAAAGGCAAATATGGTAAAATGTTAGGATTTGATAGTTACATGGTAGATACATAGGTTTCTGTGCCATTCTCATTGTTTCTTATATGTTTATAATACCTTATTTCAAATATTGTCATTTTATCAAAACAAAAATTTCAATAAACAAAACTATTTTTGAAGAATTTTCTTTTTTCTTTCCAAATGAGTAAATTCTGTCTGGCATATGTATATTTTTAATTTCAAAAGTAAAGATGCCATGTAAACATGGAACAGCTGGCATTAGTTATTAAATGAAGTATTACTATGCAAGATAGAGGGACAATATGATGCTTATCGGTTGAACTTTTGTACTATTAACAGTAACTGAGCTGTTCTTGCCTGCTAGTTTGCCTACAAGACAGTGTGCTAGCTTTCTGGAAACACGGAATGCAAGGTAGAAGTTTTAGATCTAATGAGGTAAGTAATCTTTTAAAAATTGTGTCCATTAGGGTTGCCTGGGTGGCTCAATTGGTTAAGCATCTGCCTTTGGCTCGGGTCATGATCTGGGGGGTGGGGGGGGTGTCCTGGGATCAAGCTCCACTTCCTGCTCAGCAGGGAGTCTCCTTCTCCCTCTGCCTGTCCACCTGCTGCAGCTCATGGTTTCTTTGCCTCTTCCTCAAATAAATAAACAAATAAAATCTTTTTTAAAAAATTGTGTCCATTAAATAGTCATGAAACTATCAAATTCTATTCAAACGATTTTCTTTAACTTTGGAAAATTCTTGAATGATACAAGGAATATTTGATATGCTCACTTTATTAATATTTACTATATTCAGCCTAGTAATTAAATCAATAGAACGTACTCTGCAGCATCTCTTTCTCCATTCACTCAACTTCAGTGCATATTTTATGTGCAGCCAGATAGTCTTAAGTTCAGAACAAGAAGTTCCTTCGGCGCGTGGGTGGCTCAGTGGGTTAAGCCTCTGCCTTCAGCTCAGGTCATGATCTTAGGGTCCTGGGATCGAGCCACACATCGGGCTCTCTGCTCAGCAGGGAGCCTGTTTCCTCCTCTCTCTCTGCCTACTTGTGATCTCTCTCTGTCAAATAAATAAAATAAAATCTTTAAAAAAAAAAAAAAAAGTTCCTAATACTGCTAAAAGTGATTGCCTTTCAAATCTCCCAGACCATCACTTGGAACAACAGTGTGGATGCTGGCTCTCTCTGTTTTGAGGCACCTTTCTACTTTGTATTTCAGTAGTAATGGCCAGAGTGGATTTATAGGTAAAGGATTGCACATTTCTTTTCAACCACCTTGTCTCCTGTCTCTCTTACCCTGATTCACTTTACATTTGTAAGATTCTTTGCCCCCCACCTTTTTAAATAATAGATGCCTTGGTAGAGACATGCCAATTTTATGTTCTGATTGGTTTGTTTGTTTTAAGATTTTGTTTATCATTCATTCATTTATTCATTCATTTTATTTTAGAGAGAAAGAGAAAGAGAGCATGAGCCAGGGGAGGGGCAAAGGGAGAGAGAATCCCAAGCAGACTCTGGGCTGAACACAGATCGCAGCACGGGGCTTCACCTCACGACCCTGATATCATGACCTGAGCTGAAAGCAAGAGTCAGGCTCCAAGTGAGCCACCCAGGTGCCCTGCCCCTGTTTCTTCCTACTTTAACTCCAGGAAAAATTTAACTCCCTAGTCCTAGGACATACTCAGTTCTGCTCAGCATTTCCACCAGAAAGTGCTGGGGTTATAAATGTGAATGTGGTACTTGCCCCCCAGGGACAGCATAGGCAAGTGAAACCATCAAAAATTCTCCCAGTACCCCCAAAACCGATCTCAGTATAACTTTCACTTTGAGCATTAGAGGGAAAGGAGAACCTTAGGTGCCTCAAGCTAGAAAGTAGCTCATTTGTGTCCTAAACTGTCATTCCAAGCTCAGAGTATTTTCTTCTAAGCAAGTGGACATTATAGCAGGGTGACCATGAGCATGAGTTCCAGAGTTGAAACATCAGGTTCAAGTCTTTGCCCTACTGTTTTGTAACTATAGCTGTGGCATATCACTTAACTTCTCTTTGCCTGTACTTTTCATTTGTGAATTGAGGATAACAAAATAGTACTTACTTCATTGGGTTATTAAGATTAAATGAAAGGAAGCATATAATGTTTGTGGCATGGTGCCTGGCTTAGAGTAAGTATTCAGGAAAAGTCAGAGGGGCACCTTGGGAGCTCAGTCAGTAGGGCATGCCTGCAACTTTTGACCATGGGGTTTTAAAAAAATTCGAGCCCCAGCTGGGTTGTAAAGATTACTTAAAAATAAAATCTTTAAGAAAAAGAAAAACTTGTAGCTCCTATGTTTCTAGTATTATTCCCACAAGAGGTTTTCTCAGAAAGATGTTTTAAAGTCAGCTGGGGGCGATTGAGCAGGAAGATAAGAATAGTCAACAACTCAAAAACACTAGACAGAGAAAGACACTGTAGGCAGGATACCAGAGAGCAGTTTAAGAAAAAGAAGATTCTCCAAAAAAATCACCTGAGGGGTCTGTCTTTTCTTTCTTTTTAAAATTTTATTTATTTGAGGAAGACAGAGAAAGAGAAAGCACAAGCAGGTGAAGAGGCAGAGAGAGAGGAAGCAGGCTCCCAGCTGAGCCTAGAGCCTGCTATAGGGTTCGATCCCAGGACCCTGAGATCATGACCTGAGCCGAAGGCAGGAGCTTTTTCCAACTGTGCCGGCAGCCCTTACTGAATACCGCTTCTCCAGAAATGTTATATCCTTCTAATAGGCAAACCCCAAAACATACTAAAGATCAGTCGTGATGAACCACTATTGCTGTACTGAGCATGTGTACTTCAGGTGTGCTGGGTTCCAAAAGAGGTTGAGAATCGCTGGTGTTTCCAGAATAACTAATTGTAGAGATACTAGAGGAATACATTTAGTTTGGAAGTCAGATTGTTTTTTCAGCCTACAAAATTGTGGGGAGAAGTCACTGCCATTATAATTTGGAATGTTTTGCATTCAGTAAGCAACAAATAGTGGGTTTTTCTTTCTCCCATAGACTTACCTGTAACTCCCCAACTGGTGATGGGTCACACTGAGGACTTCTAAAGGATATTTGCCATCAGAAAATACTGTTTCAGGAGACTGAGGGAGATATGAGAGAAAAATCATCTGTTGAGCACTGCCTTCGCTAGGCATTACACCCACTACTACTGAGAACACCGCACAATACTAGCGCAGGGTAGAGCTTTTCCTTCCTGTTTTACAGAAGACAAACCCATTTTCAACAAAGTACTACTTTGCCCGGTGTCATAGCTGCTAAGCGGGAGAACCGGGATTCAGATTCCAATGTTGAGTTTGTCCCATCATACCACAGTGCAGCCTTTGAAGTAAAAGGACCAAATCTAAGTTGCTTGCTGCTGCCGTGGCCTAGTTAGCATTAGTGGGACTGACAGAGGCTTCTGATAAAGGCTTCTGTCCCATGCTTGCTTTTCCATTTTTCCCTTGAGGTCTGTAATTCAGTAAGTAGTTTCCTACTCTCCTCTTCTATGATTAATTCAAAATTAGGCACCTTTTTCCTAGCCTAACAAACTGATGTGTCTGTGTGCTGACTTAATAAACTAACCATCATGCAGGGGTCTATTTTCATCTTAGGAATTATGTTTCTCTTCTTAGAGTTATAAATAAATGCCCATGTAAAATTTTGCCTTTAATTCCAGAAAGTAAGTTTATATTTTAATTGAACAGGTAACACAAGAAATTTCAGATAACACAAGAATTTTCAGACTGCTTGGATCTGACAGGTATGGAAAGAGGTTGTATTAAACATATAGTACTGAATACAGTTTATAAATCCGGCATGAAATTGGTTTCTTTTCCAAGGGAATTGAAATTTCTACAGTAATATGGTGAACATTATATTTTTCACACTAACGAATTCACAAGTCAGGAATTTATAAAGCCTTCAAGGGTGATCCTCCAAGTAACAGGAATATATAGATCTGTCAGTACTGATTTTGCATTACACATGCTGTCTAAAGTATGATTTACAGCACAAGAAAGAGGAAATACAATATAGGAACAAATAAAACTTTTTGGTTTAAGTGCCAAATAGAATTTTTGGGTTCTGTTCTGATACACTTTCTGATTCTTGAACGACAGGTTGTTCTCTACTTTGTGAGAATTAAGTTCCCCCAAATTATTCCAAATACAGGTTTTCCACACCTCTAACTCTGGAACAATGCTTGCTGAGAGGTGGGCGGTGGTGGGTAGCGAAAGTAATTCCTGGAGCTAGAACTGGTTCTTTAATCATATGATTTGCAAATCATTTTCTACCCACAAATCAAATAGCATTTATAGAGGCATAAAATGAAGAAGCAATGGAAAATGTTTCTGTGTAATTAGTTTTCAAGAATAACTTTGTTACCTTTAGGGTCGTGGTTTTGGAAAGTAGGCCAACAGATAATCCCACAGCAAACAGCAACTTATACATCCTGGCGGGCCATGAGAACAGTTACTGAGGACGGCTGTGCTTCGACAGTTAATGTGAGAAAAAACAAACATGACTGCAGCAACATCGACGAATGCTTGAAGTTGTACAAAGCCACAGTGACCGGGTTCAGTCACTTGTAATTTATTGTGGCATGAGACAAGATGGGGAGAGGTTTTGTTTTAAGTGGTATGGATATATTTAGCATATTGAACCACACAAGTGCTTAATTCATTATTATGTAATCTTTGTACATACAGGCAGTATTTTTCTGTGGGACTTCATATTGCTGAAGACATACACTAAGAATTTATGTAGATAATGTACTTTTATGAGATGTACAAGTAAGTGTCTTATCTGTACAGATGTAAATGTTAATGAAAATGCAATTGGGGTTAATATTTTAAAAATTCTTAGTATATTCTTGGGTGTAGCTGTATTATAAAGTGGGATGCTGGCAATGAAACCGTACATTTAACACTGTTGTATTTTTATTATATGTAATTTAGTAATATGAATACAAATCTTGTAACTTTCAAAATTGTAATGGAGGCTATAATCATTTTATAATCTTGTTTTTAATTTTAATGCAAGTACACTGGTGTTTATATTTGCACAGAGTATTGATATGTGATGTATTAAGTCACAAAAGTAAGCTGTGACATTGTCAATATGCATTTGGCTCCACGACATCTTTTTTAAATGTATTTGGGTTGTTTTCTATGTGAAACAAGCCAATTAACCACCTGTTGTAGTAACTGGTCTTTTTATATTTAAGCAGAATCCTGTAAGATTGTCTGTGCTTAAAAACATACCTTTGAAAAAATTTTGAATCACACAATAGCGGTACCGTGATGTAACACTGCAGTTGTTGTCTGAATTCCAGTATGCACAAAGAATAAATCAGCATTATTAAAGAGTCCACACTAAACATTTCATAAAATCACATTGAAGAACTATAACATTCCATAGAGTGGAGTGATTCAAATTTCAAATTTCTAGTGAAATTTTTACTTTGGTTGGCCTTATCTTATGATCATTTTCATATTTCTTTTGACTTAGAATATTAACACATGGCCAAAATAATTTAGTTACTACCTCATATAAACAATATAATGGTTACTACACATCACAGGAACTTAGTGTTGGTTTGAAGTCATCTTTGATTGCTTTTTTTCCAATGGAATATGTATATACCAAGTTTTAGCTAAATGCACACTTTGGCTCTTTTTTGGTATATGTTCTTTATATTTTAATGTGGGTATATACACTAGGAACAAACTAAATTGTGATTTATGGTCTTCATTTTAATTGATAATGCTTTTAAATATGTTCCTGATTGTACATAGTGTAAAATAAACATGTTTTTTAACATGCGGTTGTACAGTAGCTTGTCATCTGGTTTAATCTCTGTATTAAAGTAAGACTAAAATATATTAAGGAGAAAAAAAACAATTTTTTAATTATTCTGCATTGAATCCTACATATCCATTCTAGTCCCTAACATCATATTTTTATTTGATCTGTCATCTCAGTTTCATAAAGGAGTATCTTTTCTAGAATCTTCAACTTTCTGATTAGGAAAATGAGTGAAACATTCATAGTCTTAATGGAGCAGGTGTTGGCAAACGTACCTCAGCCTAATACTGCTCGCCACCTGTTTTTGTAAATAAAGTTTTATTGGAACACCACACCACATACTCATTTAGGAGTTGTCTATGGCTGTGTTTGCACTACAGTGACAGAGGTGACTGGTTGCAAGAAAGGCTTACAGAACCTTAAATATTTACCATCTGACCCTGTATAGAAAAAGTTTGCCGACTCCTGGGTTACAGAAAGGAAGGGGGAGAGTGTTGGGGAACGCAGTTCTATAGATGGAAAGAACTGGATGTTGGGTCATGAGGCACCATTTCTACCTTTGCTAGTGCACTACCCTTTTCTGTGACTTTAGGGAATTTATTGACTCTACAACAGTTTCCTGATCTAAAAACATGAATTCGAAATCATCGAGGTGTTGTCATAGTGGTTGTAAGTATCACTTTTCCCCAATAAATACATTGTCACTGATCTTAGCATTAATGTCAAAAACACATCTTGGCCAGTATAACATTATTGTTGACTTGTTGAAAAACAGAGACTTGTGGAAAAGATTTTCAAGAAGTCAATATTCTGTTCTTGGCATTTATTGACCAGGTTGTTGATCCTTTTTCTCTACCGCTGTTTTTTCTAATTTCCAAGTCTTGTAAGTTATAGAATGGGCACATCTCAAAATATTTAACAATTATATATAACTGTCAATCACTTCGAATTTTTTCCAGAAAGTGTACAACTGGTTTGTGTGTTATTCATAGGTTTTTTTAAAAACATAGACCCCTGTAATCAGTCTTTGGGAGCCAAGCCCAATGACCTAGTATTTTTATAAAGTCATTCAGTTTATTCTGGTGTGCAGTTCCTATATGTGAAACATTGGCTGACCTGAATTTAAATCCGTTTTTTTTTTTAAGATTTTATTTTTTTATTTATTTGACGGAGAGAAACAGCTAGAAATGGAACACAAGCAGGGGGAGTGAGAGAGGGAGAAGCAGGCTTCCCCACCTAATGTGGGGATTGATCCCAGGACTGGGATCATGACCCAAGCCGAAGGCAGGCGGTTAATGACTGAGCCACTCAGGTGCCCCTTAAATCAGTTTTCCAAGGATGGTCCAAGGATCATACATGTAGAATAATCTTTGACTCTTAAAAATGCAAACTTTGTAGCTCCACCTAGTAACTTTTGATTAAGGATCTTTATTCACTCAAGGAAAAGAGCCACTCACCTAAATGTTGGAGACAATATCCTTCATTTCCATTGAAGTTCAAGCCGTCTATCTTGTTAGCTAGTTTCGTAGACAGTGGTGTTGAGAAGAATGAGATCAGTTGCTTCTGGACCTGTTGGCTGTCATTCAGGTTACACTGATTTCAGGAGAAATCAGGAAAGAGGACAGCAGTTTTCACCGCTACTAGAGGAAAGGTGAAAATGTGTGCTATACAAAGTAATGGGTAAGCAGTAAGAGTATTACTTGAGGGAGTATAGTTAAGTGCCAGTGCCTGTATGTGTGTGTGAGTTGTGATTCTACATGCTTTACACAGATTATCTCATGGAAGTCCCAGGACAGCAAAGTGGGTGGCTATTGTTAATGCCGTTTTACAAATGAATAAACAGGCACAGAAAGCTTAAATAACTTGCCAAAGAATATAACTGGTAAGTGGTGCAGCTATGAGTTGAACCCAGGCCACTTGATTCAAATTATATACACTAGAGTGTGTATTATGCAGAATATAAGCAGTATATCCCCTGCCTTCTAAAATACAGGAAGCATTTTTCCCCTAAAAAGTAGATTTATTTTCTTCAGGAGTTGAATTTCAGATTCTGATTTTCACAGTCTCTTGCAACAAGAGAAATTAACATCCTATCTTCATTTTTTGGCTTTGCCAAAAACTATTTTCTTTAGTCAAAGTGTTTTGTATTAGAGTAAGAGGATTTGCATAAAGTCCCAGGTAAAACTTATTACGGAAGTCTAGTCAAAACTCAATGCAAAGACTTTTCTTTTACTTTGTTAGTTATTCAACCAACACTTACCGCAGTGTATCCATCCAGGCACCTCACTGGCATCGGAAAAAAGATTGGAAAAGTCATCATTTCCAGTATTCAGGGAGCCCACTTGGATGAAAAAAATGAAGGTACAAAAGGCTGCTCCTAATTATACTTTGGGAAAAAGAAAGCTGTTGGGAAAGTTATCTATAAACCGGTTGTTGACAGATGAAGCGTTTAGGGAGCGCAGGACAGAAGGGTAGCAAGCGGTAGGCTAGACTAAGGATCCAGGACTTTGAACGCAGGTTCCTGGAGTCACGAGGATAAACAGCTGAGCGCAGTTCGGAGAGCCTGGAGCTCAGCACCGGGGCACGAAGTTGGAAAACAAGGTGGCACATTCCCAGTGAGAAAAGGAGCTAGAAGATCCACAGTCAACAGTTTTCCGAACTGCAGCGATCAGACACACGCCCATGGAAACGGACGTCGCTGATCCCTTGTATCCTTCCTGAGAATATTTAATATAGCATGATGGCAGAAATGAGTAGGTGTGAGCTCATGTAGGTTTGAATTTATTGGTAGTGTGGTCTTTAAAGAGAAAGGAGACAAAGGTGGTTTCTGGTTTTATTTTCAAAGCAAATGGGAAAACTGAAGATGCGGAAAAAGTCCAGTCACCTGAAAAGGAGGAAGGGGAAGTATGCCCATCCTAAATCCGGCATGATGGGGAGCACGTTACTGACGCTAAACAAGTATGTACGTGCTCGTTAACATATAGTATTTTTAAGTTCGTATTTGGGAACAAGGAGGATAATCTTCTCGTCCATCGTTAATACATTTACTTCGACGTGGCATTCCTGACATTATTAGCTCGACTTGCTTCCCCCTGGGTGGCCAAGCTCTCATTCTGACTCCACTCCGGGGGGCACCCCAGCGCTCGCTGAACTGTGAGCACGGCAGCAGTGTGCCCCACGGCTAACTGCTGCCTGTCCCGGCAAAGCCTCCACAAGTTTGCTGAAAAGCTATGAGGACAATAAAGCAAGACTGAGAGGCGAGGAGCGGACAAACTGAAGATCTCTGCCCGGGCCGGGAAGCGGCTTCCTTGGAAGGGCTCTGAGGACTTGGAAAGGAACCGGACTTGCTACAATCCCGAGCGCCTTCCTCAGGTTATCCTGCGCCTTCCTCAGGGCATCCTCAGGGTTCTGGAGCAGAAACCCCCGCCGCGTCTGCACCCGGGACGCTAGGGCTCCGCCCAGAGGCTGCCCCTCCCGACACCTGGTGGCGCGTCCCGGGCTCCCCGTGCGGCGGGCCCCGGGGACCGCTCCGGAAGCCGCCCTGCCCGCGCGCCCTGAGCGTCCGGTTGCCCCGGAGACGCCGCGGCCCTTGGCTCCTCAGTTGCTGGGCGGGTGGCGGCCGGCGCCCAGCGACCTCCCCCGGGTCGGGGCAGCTCCCGGCTGCTCTAGACGGCGTCGCGGGCACCCCCGGACCGCGCCGTAAGTGAGGGTGCTGGCGGCGGGCCCGGCGCCTGAGGGAGAGGGAGACGGGGGTCTGCAGGCACGCGCCCAGATGAGGGAAAGTTCCTGAGGGCCGGGGAGTGGGGGGGAGGGGTCGGCAGGATGGGAACGAGGGCTGGAGGTGACGGGGTTCTCCCTCCGGCCGCACGCCCCGCCGGCCGCACACCCAGCCAGCTGCGGCTCCCTAGGGGCGATAGGGAGGGTGGTGCGGCCCTGGGGAGACGAGCTGCAGCCGAAGGGCGGCGGGAGGGTCGCGGCTGCGCTGGTGGCAGAGGGTTCAGCGGGGGCGCACCTGCGCTTTGGGAGACCCCCGTGTGGCCGAGAAGCCGGACTGCCTCTGATGAGTCGCGACCGCTATGCCAAGCTTCCAGATACATGTACATACGAAATGTGATGTTTTAAACAAAAGTAGTTTATTGGGTTATGTAAATTATATGGTCTTCTTGTTTCCTGGAGATGTTTTTAATGAATCTGTACTATCACCGAGACGTGTATTAACAGGTGCGTGTACTTTTGAAATTCTGTAATTCAGAGTTATGTTCATAAGACAGATGCAGAGTGCATTTGCAGCCCATTTTCTTGATCAGTTCTACTAAATATGACTAGTACAAGTTTGGGTGCATTAGAAACAACAATAAACAACATAGCACCTTGTGACTTTAAGCCTGCAGAATTTAACTGGGCTGGCCGGGTCTTGAAAACATCTCCTTGCTCCCCTCCTTCCTAACACCACTGTTCACGCCAGTTTCTTATAAATTTAAGATCAGGAAGTTAATGAGTTTTTTTCACCCCATTACTCTCCTTTTCCTAATTTTGTCTTTCTTCCCTTATTTCATTCCGTAGGCTAACTTGAGCCCTCAGGACCTGTTTTGTGATACAATCATGGAAAATAATCTGCCTCCCAGTGTTTCCACTGTTTCTATGTGCATCGTTTTTTTTAGACTAAGGAAATTAAATAGGAAACTTTCAAAGAACTGCATGATCCACTCAAGTATCTACTCAAATATCTTTCTTATTTACCAATGGGCTCAAGTCTATATCTGTTTTTGCCTTTGTACACAGAACTTGATTAACTTATGACAAGTATTTGGTAAATTTTGAAGTCAGGAGATCCCATAGCCCAGACATATATAAGTTTAGTTGATGGTCACTAATGACCATGAAAAATATTTTCAACTGGTTTCATCTATTCCGTCAATGGCTTATCACTGCTTGATCTTGATTTCCTGCCCAGATACTGTATGAACAATCAAAATGTGATTATTTCCTTTTCTTAAAATAGGAAAGTATTTTTCATATTTAGTGGAAAAGTTAGAGAATTAAATTATGACAGGACTTCAACAGGGTGAACACCTGCTGTGTGCCGACCAGTGGACTAAGAATGCCAGTCAGGTATAATGGGTAATGTGTAAAAAAGGAGCGGCAGAAGTTGTGAACATAGAATGTGTGCAGATAAAGAGCTTGACTTTAGGGATTGGGGAAGGGTAAAAGAAAGGACGTTTGAGTTGAACTGCAAAAGACGAGGATTTGGGGGTCAGACCTTCCCAGCAATAACATAAGCAGAGACATATCTGAAAGTGTTTGGGGAAGAATCTCAGAAGCAATGTGGGAAAAGGTACATTAGGACCAGAGTGTAAAAGACTATAAGAGTCCTACTCTAATCTGAATTTCATTCTGTGGCATCAGAGACCATAAGGCTTTTTTTTTTTTTTTTTAAGATTTTATTTATTTGACAGAGAGACAGCTAGAGAGGGAGTGAGAGAAGGAAAAGCAAGCCTCCTGCTGAGCAGGGAGCCTGATGCGGGCTCCATCCCGGGACTCCATGATCATGACCTGAGCCGAAGGCAGTCGCTTAACCAACTGAGCCACCCAGGGGCCCCGCCATAAGACATTTTTGAGGGAGAACAATATCTGATTATCTTGATATGTGAGAAAGATTTTTTAGTGTAATGGGAGTAGATATGCAGGAGAAAAGTGGGTTATGACACGTCAATCCCACCACATGTAGATTTTTTAAATAGCTTGATTTTAATGCAATACTTTCAAACTTGCAAGAAAAGTACAATGAATTCCCATACATCTACATTCATTAACTGTGCTCCATTTGTTTTATGACTTCCTTTCTGTCTCTCCATGTAAATACACGTATGTTAATTTTTTGTTCCTTTTGAGAGCAAGTTACAGGCATCATGTGCCTTTACCCTGAAGTAGTTCAGTATCTATTTCCTAAGAATGAGGACATTTTATTATATAAGCACAGTACAGATTACCAAAATCAGGAAATTTAATACCTAGTCCACCACAGTCAATAGTTAGATTTCACCAGTTATCCCATTATTACTCTTTACAGTTATCCCATTCTAAGATTCATTTTAGAATCACACATTACATTTGATTTTCTTATTTTTTTTTAGTCTCCTTCCTTCTGGAGCAGTACCTTGAACTTTATCTTTTAGGATCTTACCATTTTTTTCTTTTTACCTTACCATTTAAAAAAAACAAAAAAAACAAAAAACAGAGGCCAGTTATTTGTACGATGCCAAAGTTTTGTCTACTTTTTTCTCATGATTCTATTCAGGTTTTGCCTTTTGGGCAACAATACACTGAGGAGATGCTGGGTCCTTCTCAGTGGCGCATTTGCCTTTTATAGAAATTTCATGTAAATGAAATCATACAATATGTGTGTTGGGAGGAGTTGTCTGACTTCTTTCACGTAGCATAGGTTTTCAGTTTTGTTTTTTTATGCTTATCACGTAATAGCATGCATCAGTACTTTCCATTTAATGTTGAATAAGTATTTCATTGCGTGGATTTTCATTCATCAGTTAATGGACATTTAGTTTGTTTTCAGCTGAAGCTCTTATGAATAATGGTACTATAAACACTTGCATGCATGTCCTTGTATAGGCATATACTTTTATTTTTCTTGGGTAGATACCAAGAGTGAAGTTGTTTATGTTTAACTTTTATGTTAAATTTATGTTTAATTTTTAAGATATTACCAAACTGTTTTCCAATGGGGCTGTGCCACTTAACATTCCCACCATTAATGTGTGAAAGTTCCGGCTTCTATACATTTTTATCAATCCTCAAAACTGGATATACCTCTTCTGGTGTCTGTGTAATAGTATCTTATTTTGGTTTTAATTTACGTTTCCTAATGAGGTATATAATACTAATAGCATCCTTTCATGCACTTATTAGTCATTTGTATATCTTCTTTGGTGAAATGTCTCTTCAAATCTTTTGCCCATTTTTGGGGTGACAGGATGGCTCAGTTGGTACAGCCTATGACTCTTGATCTTGGGTTTCCAAGTTCGAGCCTTGTTGGAGGTAGAGTTCACTTGAAAAAACTCTTTTGTCCATTTTTAACTTGCATTATCTGGCTGCCTATTGAATTGTAAGAGTGGTTTATGTATTGTATATACAAATCTTTTAGGATTTTCTTCAGTCTGAGGCTTGTTTTTTCATTTTCTTAAATAAAGCAAATTTTTTGGAAAGCAAAAAAATTGTAATTTTGATGAATTCTATTTTATCAACTTTTTTTTATCATGCTTTTAGTGTCATATCTTAAAAATCTTTGCCTAACTTATGATCAGAAAAATTTTTTCCTATATTTTTACTATAAGTCAGTAGTAGTTGTGGCTCTTACATTTTGGTCTATGATCCATTTTGAGTTAATTTTGGTTTATTGTGTAGGTATCTAAGTTTTTTGTTTTTATTTTTATTTTGTTACATATGAACGCCAATGTCCTGGCATCATTTGTTGAAAACATTCTATCTTCATTGAATTTCCATGGCATCTTTGTTGAAATCAATTAGCTAAATAAAAAGGATTATTTCTTGATGTTCTACTCTGTTTCACTGAGGTATATGTGTCTTTATGCCAATATCCTATTCTTTTGATTTACTATAACTTTATGGTACAATTTGCAGTCAGGTATTGTAAGTCTTCCCAGTTTGTTTTTAATTCCAGATTGCTTTGGCTGTTGTGGATACTGTACCGTGACATATCAATTTTAGAATCATCTTGTCAATTTCTACCCCCAAAAAAGTCTTAGGATTTTTATAGGAATTGAAATTTTTTTACTTTAAATTTATTTTATTTTTTCAGTGTTTCAAGATTCATTGTTTATGCCCCACACCCAGTGCTCCATGCAATACGTGCCCTCAGTACCCACCACCAGGCTCTCCCATCCCCCCACCTCCTCCCCTCTAAGACCCTCAGTTTGTTTCTGAGTCCAAAGTCTCTCATGTCTCGTCTCTCTCCCCTATTTACCCCACTTCCCATTTCCTTTCCTTCTCCTACTATCTTCCATGTTACTCCTTATGCTCCACAAGTAAGTGAAACCATATGATACTTGACTTTCTCTGCTTGGCTCATTTCACTCAGCCTAATCTCCTCCAGTCCAGTCCATGTTGCTACAAAAGTTGGGTATTCATCCTTTCTGATGGAGGCATAGTATTCCATTGTATATATGTACCACATCTTCTTTATCCGTTCATCTGTTGAAGGGCACCTTGGCTCTTTAGGGATTGAATTTAATCTGTCAGTGAATTTATGGAGAACTGACACCTTACTGAGTTTTCCAATCCATGACCTTGACATTTCTCTCCTTTTATTTATCTCTTCTTTAATTTCATGAGCAATATGAATTTAATTTACAGTGTACAGGTCTTACACTTCAATTGTTAAATTCATTTTCAAATATTCTGATGTTATGATAGGTGGAATTGTTTTCATATCATCTTCGAATCATTTCTAGTGCATAGAAACACAATTCATTATTGTATTGCTCATGTATCCTACTACATTGCAAACTTGTTCATTAGTTCAAGTTGTTTTTGTATAAATTTATTAGGATTTTTTACTTAAAGTGTCATAGCATTTCCAAATAATTACAGCATTACTTTCCCTTTCTAATCTATATAACTTTAATTTCTTTTTCTTGCTTTGTTGCAGTGGCAAGAACTTCCAAAACAATGTTTAATAGAAGTGTAAAAGCAAAACCGTTTTCCCAGTCTTAGGGAGAAGCATTGTCTCTCACCCTTAAGCAGGTTAACTGTACATTTTTCACAAATGCCCTTGAGGAAATTCCCTTCTATTCCTGGTTTGCTGAGAGTGTTGGCTTTTGTCAAATGCTTTTTTTTTTAGGTCTACTGAGATGGTCATGTGGTTTTGTCTTTTATTCTGTTATTATGGTGTTACACATTATTGATTTTCAGATATTAATCCAACCTTGCATTCTTGAAATAAATTACACATAATCATGGCATATAACCCTTTTTATATGTGTCTGGATTTGGTTTGCCAATTATTTTGTTGGAGATTCTTTTGTGTGTATTCATGAGAATAATGATCTGTAGTTTTCTGGTAATTTCTTAGTCTGACTGCATATCAGGGTAATACTGCCCTTATGGATTGAATTAGGAAATGTTTCCTCCTCTTCTATTTTTGGAACTAGTTTGTGAAGAATTGGTATTAATTATTTTTTGAATGTTTGGTAGAATTAACTTATGAAGCCATCTGACCCTTTTCTTTGTGGGCATATTTTTTATTATTATTTAATTTCTTCATTTGTTATGAGCATAGTCAGATTTTCTTTTTCTTGAATTGGTTTTGATATTTTGTTTTTTTAAGCATTTGTTCAACCACATTGTCTAATTTGGCTACATAAAGCTATTTGTATTATTCTGTTAACCATTTTTAAATTCTATAGTTGATTGTAATTTGAGTAATTTTTCCTTTTTCCTTAGTCTAAAGGTTCATCAATTTCTTGATCTTTTTGAAGAAACAACTTTTTGTTTTATTGATTTTTTTTTTTTTTTGCGTTCTCTGATGAGGAGTCAGTCGTTAAGTATATTGTTCACTTGTATGTGAATGGATCTCTCTCACTGTTTTCAAGATGTTCTCTTTATCTTTGGTTTTTAACAGTTTGGCTATCATGTATCTAGATCTAGATCTCCTAATGTTTATCCTATTTGGGATTCATTTAGCTCTTGAACCTGTAGATTAATGTTTTCCATTAAACTTGGAACATTTTTGGCCATTATTTCTTTCAATATTTTTTTTCTTCCCCTATTTCTCACTGGGAATGTCATTTCATTTATGTTGGTATTATTTTTTTTTAAAGATTTTATTTATTTGACAGAGAGAAACACAGCCAGGGAGGGAACACAAGCAGGGGGAGTGAGAGAGGGAGAAGCAGGCCTCCTGCCGAGGAGGGAGCCCGATGTGGGACTCGATCCCAGGTCTCCGGGATCATGACCTGAGCCGAAGGCAGTTGCTCAACCAACTGAACCACCCAGGCGCTCCTATGTTGGTATTATTGATTTTGTACCACAGGCCTTGAGGCTCTGTTCATCTTCAGGTTTTTTTCTCTCTTGCATGCTAGTCTTTTTCTGTTAATCTGTCTTCAGATTCATTCATTGTTTCTTCTGCCGTCTCAAATCTGCTGTTGAGCCCACCTAGTGAATTTTTCATTTCAGTTGTATTTTTCAATTCTAATATTTCTAATTGTTCTCTTTTTTTACTTTTCTTTTTTTGTTGTTGCGTGATTTCCTCTTTACTAAGTCATTGGTGTCTTTTTCTCTAATTCTTTAAATTATATTGCTTTAATTATTTGAACATATTTATAATCGTTGCTCTAAAGTCTTTGTCAGCCAAATAAAATAACTGGGTCCATTTAGAATCCATCTTCATTGCCTTTTTTCCTCCCTGAGTATCAGGCGCACTTTCCTTTTTCTTAACATGTCTCATAATTTTTCAAATTGAAAACCGGACACTTTAGATAATATAGCTATGCTGGATTCCTATTTTCTCCCGAGGGCTTTTTTTGTGTGTATTTGTTTGGTTTTTGTTTTTGCAACTTGCCTGTATTTTAGATAATCTATCTCCTTCCAAGTGTGTGACTGTCAGTGTCTATGTTCAGTTTTTTATTTTTTCAGCTTGGCTCTCAAGGACTCACCATTGTCTGCACAGTTTTGTGGTCGCCAATAATTTGGGCAGCAGTAGTACTTAAACAACTCTAGCCATAATCTTTCACCCTCTTCCAGTGGATCAGTGTGTGGGTTGGAGTGTGCATTCATAGTTCAGTCAGTGCTCAAATCTGCCTCAGCCTTAACTTCCCTTGTCTTCCCTGTGCATTCCTCATAGTTTCCCAATTAGCCAGAGATATGGAAAGCTAACTTAATCCTTTCTGGTTCTTTCATTTCCGTGATCATCCCATAAATTTTTGGCTAGTCTGCAGCTCACCCCTACAGGAACCACATCCTTCAGTTTGCAAAGGTGTGAGATTTTCCCCTATTTGTTTCCTACTGAATTTGTAAGAATTTTACTGACAAACACTGTCACAGGTTTTCAGCCTGTCACAGGTTTGAGCCATGTCAAGCACATTTTCTCTTGGAGTAAGGCTTCTGGTTCACAGCCGGTTCACAGCCAGTTCACAGTGGTAGAAACTGCTGTACCTGCTGAGCTGGGGGAGGGGGTAGAGGAAGAAGACCCTGGTAAGGCAGCAGACCCTGGTAAGAAGCCACAGACTCCCATTGTCCTTAATGGAATTCTAACTTACCATCAATAAGTACTATCAATTTGTTTTTTGCCTTTGGTTGATTTCCAGAGCCTGCAAATTGTTTGGGTGGGTTTTGGGTTTAATTTAGTTTTGGGTTTGTTTTTTTTTTAATTTTGCCTGGTCTCGTGTTTTAGGAAGAGGATTCACCAACCTCTTTATCCCACATTGGTCAAAGTCAGACCCCTGGTGCTGTTTCATGGAATTTAAACACACACACACACACACACACACACACACACACACAATTTCTTATACAGAAACTGCTCTAAATTCTCAACCTCTAATAGGTAAATTTTTGTAAACTCTTTTGTTATATTTAATGCTTTTTGTAGTTTCAATTCTAGTTTATCAAATATCAGATTTATGAATCTCCTTTCTTAGTGTTTCCATTTGCCCTGAATACCTTTGTTTGTCTTTTTATTTTTAACCTTTCTGAGTCACTTTTGATGTGTCTCTTGCATAGAGCTTATACTTAGATCTTGCTTTGTGAGCCAAATTGAAAATCTTTTTTCATTTAATACATGAATTAAGCCCACTCATTTTTATTGATATTACTGATATTAGCTTTTATTACTGTCATATTGTTTTATATTGTAATTTTTATGTGTACAGTGTTAATCTGTGTTTCTTTCTCTATGTATTGTGTTTGATTTTTATTGCTTACATTTCTTTGGGTATATTCTTAATGCTTCTAGTCCCTACTTATTTAACCCCTTTTATTCTCTGGTTTGTCTGTTTTTAATGGTATATTTTACTCCTCCATCTATTCAGTTATCAATTCTGCTTTTTTCTTTCCCTTTGCATTTCTTTTTTTTTTCTTTTAAAGATTTTATTTATTTATTTCACAGAAAGAGACAGTGAGAGAGGGAACACAAGCAAGGGTAGTGGGAGAGAGAGAAGCAGGCTCCCCACTGATCAGGGAGCCTGATGTGGGGCTCAATCTCAGGACCCGGTGATCACGACCTGAGCTGGAGGCAGGCACTTATCTGACTGAGCCACCCAGGAGACCTCCCTTTCCATTTCTTAAACATATTTTTAATTGCATTACTTTCTACACTGTCAGCACTTCAAACATTTACATGTTCTTCTTCCACCTTTGTTATAGTCTTCAATTAAATATATTAAATGTTTACTGTAAATCTCTTCCTGAAGTTTCCCCAGTCAGCTCTTGGTTGGGTAAAAGTTATCGTCTTGTAGATTCCTTGAGAAGGTTCATGAATACAATATTCCTGGAGGTCCTGCATATTTTAAATGGCATCTGTAACTTTGCTACTTGAAGGACAGCTTGGTTGAGTGTAAAATCCTGGCTTTCACTTTCTTCTCTTGAATTTCTTCAAAAAGCTGCCATATGTTTATGTTGCATGGTGTGTTCTCCTGACAAGTTTGATGTCATTCTCATTCTCCTACACTTCAATTTAGTCTTCATGCCAGCAGGCTATGAGAGTATTTTCTTTGATAGTTTTATTCAAATACATCTTTGAGTTGGTTGTTCTCATTCAGTTTTCCCAACTACTGATGGGCCTTTTCAATATGTATCCTCTGATCTTATTTTGTTGCCAGAAAAATTTTATAGTTTTAGTTTCAGCTATTGGTTCTGTTCCACTGTTTTGTTCTCTTCCAAGACTGTAGTCACATATGTTGTGTCTTCTTTTCTTGTCTTCCATTTTAACCACTTTCTTTCTAAACTCTTCCTTTTCCCCTCATTTTTATTCTCTTAATTTTATGCTTTTTAAAAATTCTACTTATTACATTTTCATTGGAAGCTGTTATCCCATTGCCATCTTATGTTTTTTAGCCTTTATCTGTGAAATGATTTTCGTTTACTTCTTTTTCTTTCTTGAGTTCAATCAACCATCTTTTTTCTTTTTTCTTTCTTTCTTTTTTTTTTTTTTTTTTTTTTTTTTTTTTTTTTTTTTTTTTTTTTTTTTTTTTTTTTTTTTTTTTTTTTTTTTTTTTTTTTTTTTTTGGTTTGTTTGTTTACTTCTAGTCTTATTTGAATTTCTGATTCAAAGTGGATTTTCATGGGGTGCCTGCATGGCTCAGTCAGTTAGGCTCTTCCTTCAGCTCAGGTCATAATCCTGGGGTCCTGGGATTGAGCCCCAGGGAGCCTGCGTCTTCCTGTCCCCACCCGCCCCACTCCCCCTCCACTGGTGCTTTCTTTCCCTCTCTCTCAAAAAATAAATCTTGGGGCACCTGGCTGGCAGGCTCAGTTGGTTGGGCAACTGCCTTCGGCTCAGGTCATGATCCCGGAGACCCAGGATCAAGTCTTACATCGGGCTCCCTGCTCTGTGGGAAGCCTGCTTCTCCCTCTCTCACTCCCCTTGCTTGTGTTCCCTCTCTCGCTGTGTTTCTCTCCGTCAAATAAATAAATAAAATCTTTAAAAAAAAATTAAAAATAAATAAATAAATAAATCTTAAAAGAAATAAAAGTGGCTTTTCTTATCTCCAGATGAATGATAGAAGATAATTAAATAAATTTGGATTGTTGTGTTGGTTTTCTTCTGTTCATTGTTAGGTTTTTGGGGGGCATGATTTTCATCAGTGAAAATGTTCAATTCTCATTTCTATTTTCTTCCAATAATAGATTTGTGTGGAAACTGCTTTTGTCTATTTTATTTCCTGGGCAGGTTTTGTCTTGTAATAATTGACAATAATCCTAGCTCAAGAGAGTCCTTTCTGTCACTGTAACAAAGTACAGCTTCTTTAATGAGTTGCACTTTTTTTTTTTAATTAGTTGGTGAAGAGAGTTGCATGTCCTTCAGTTTTGGGGTTCTCTCTTGTCTTGTCTTGCACTGGCACAAATTTATCCCTCTTGCTTCTTTTTCCTTTCACTCTCCAGTCTCTGACAGAGATTGGATAAGCCTCTCCCTTCCCTCCTGCTCAAGGTTAGTGTCATACTGATGCTACCTCAGTACCCATGACTTTTACAGCCCTGTGGCAGATGCTCTGATCTACCAGGACACACTTAATATTTTTACACTTGTGGTGTGTTTTCTCTTCAGGGGGTGGAGGGAGGACGATTTTACATCTATCTTAGGCCCTTCGTTTCCTCTTCTCTCTTCTTTACAGTTTTTCCAAATCCCCCACCCGATTCCTGTATTTGCTCTTTGGAAAGGCTTATAGTGGAACCTAAGAGATATCTCTTCCCGAATTTGGAGTTTACTTTTTTACTTAAGTTTTTAAATTCCTCTGTCTTCCTGTTACTTTGGAGGCATTGAATTTATGTAGTTTTATTGTTCTGGTTAATTTCTACAGCTTTGCGAAAGCTATGTGAAAAGATGTGATTTATTTTTTTAAAGATTTTATTTATTTGACAGCGAGACACACAGCTGGAGAGGGAACACAAGCAGGGGGAGGGAGAGAGGGAAAAGCAGGCCTCCCGCAGAGCAGGGAGCCCAGTGTGGGGCTCAATCCTGGGACTCTGGGTCATGACCTGGGCAAAAAAATAGATGCTTAACGACTGAGCCACCCAGGCGCCCTGTTGATTTAGACAGCCGCCATTATCCCCAGCTATCTCAAAGTTCTCCACCATATACATCTTCACCAACCATTTAGGTATAATGGGGAGCAGCAGGTTTGAGAACTTGGAGTAGGGATGGAGAATAAGAAAGAAGACACTTAACTGATTTTGACATGATTCTATTTGTGTAGAGATGGTCATCAAACAGATAGTTGGTCTGTACCTTAGGTAAGATATTAGGAATTACTGCTTCTTACTCTGGTAGAGTCCTAGTAAGCTGGAATTAGAGCAATAAGTCCCTTTGAAGAATTTCTGCCTTGGTCTAATTCCTGCCTGCATGCTCAGACTTACCTTCCATGAATATATAAGGGCTTTAGAAAACAGATACTATTGAGATGTTACCAGATAAAGTACTATTTTCTGGTGCTTTATTTTATCATATTCAGAAGTTTGGTTGATGTAACTGTGAGAGATCTAAAAATTAGTCTGAGAACTCAAACACTATTAAGCCATTTGGGAAAGAAAATCATAGATCAATAGATCAAATCATCTACCTAGAAGGAAATAAAATAATATAGACTTAAATATCATAATTAAGCTTTTTGGCATATTCATAGTTTATTCCAGTAACTATAGGGCTTATCAAGCAGGTAAAATTCATAAATCCACAGAGATTTATGCCAGTAACTTTCTAAAGCAAATTCTTAGTTTCTGCTGTTTTCTTCCCTGTCATCTATAACTAGGCTAAAGAACAAATGTATGCATGTTTGTATCTAGATACATTTAATTATATCTATGTAACAATTCAGTATAAATAATAGAGTTTTCAGAACATAAGCTGTGATGAATTTTCCATGTTTTTTAAGTGTGTATGCTTCCATTTTCTCCTTTTCATTAGAGAGAGAATGGGATCTACAAAAATAATATAGCATTGTAGAATAGTTTAATAATAGTCATTTACCCAGGCAAACACTTTTCCCAGTTGTGTGTATCTATGGTGGTAAGTGAGCGTAGATGATTTCTTTCTCCACTGAGACAATCTATGGATAGAAAAGGTGTTAGTGAAGTAAGAGAAAAGAAAAGGAAAAGAAAAGAAAAGAAAAGAAAAAGCGTACTTATTTGAAACATGAGAAATTTGAAAAGTGGTCAGCTCTTTCACTTGACATTTTATTATTACTAAGACCTGGATTGTGCATTCTTTTGGATGACCTGAGAAGCAGTATAGCATAGTGATTCAAATTGTAATCTCTGGAACCTGACTGCTTGTGTTATAACTCCATACTAGCTTCATTTTGCCTTGATTCTCTCATCCACATAATTGGATAAAAATAGCACTTGCTTCATAGAATGGTTGTACACATAAGATGTAATTTTCATAGGACAATTTTAGTTAAGTGCTATTATTATCACTATTAGATTTTATTAAGATTCTGGGGATAAAGTGAGGTGGGATTTTTGAGACTTATTCGAACTTTTATATGTTTAATTCCTAGACTGATTTATTTAATAATGTTGGCCTAATTTGTTATTTAATATATAACCCAATCACTACAAAATTCATGAGTGGGTGAGGCAGGACAGAAAAATTAAATATTTGCATGGAAGTCAAGATGAAAGAAAGCATTCATGAAAAATTAGAGAAACCTGTCTTCTTGTTTTGTGCTTTTTATTTTCTTTGGGAAATTTAAGGATCTGTTCCTTCATATAGTTAAAAGCTACGAGGGGCGCCTGGGTGGCTCAGTGGGTTAGGCGACTGCCTTCGGCTCAGGTCATGATCCCAGAGACCTGGGATCGAGTCCCACATCGGGCTCTCTGCTCGGCAGGAAGCCTGCTTCTCCCTCTCTCACTCCCCCTGCTTGTGTTCCCTCTCTGGCTATGTTTCTCTCTGTCAAATAAATAAAATCTTAAAAAAAAAAAAAAAAAAGCTACGAGCAATAAATGATGTGCTGAAAAGATGTTGTTACTGATGGTAATGGCTGGTTTGTTCCACAGTCCACACTTACTCTCTTCTCTCCACCAGGTGGAAGTATAGCACTTTGTACCTGTCTTGTTCTGAGTTCTTCCCAGTTCCCCTAGACCAAGGGGTGAGGAGGGAAAAGATAAACACTGAATGCAAGAGTATGAAATGTTCCTCTGGCTGGATTTTACAGCACCATAATTTAATTAATTTTATTAAAATTAATTGATGGAAATAAATCTTTGGCATCCTGAGTAAACTGGTTTTATGTATGAGACTGTGAGAACATTGTCTTTGATCACTTTGATTAAGCTGAGTCTAATCTTATTTTCCAGGTGTAACATTGTGTCGCAAGTCAATCAATACAGTAATTTAAGTTCTTTCAACTATAATGGAAAAGTATGAAAAATTAGCTAAGATTGGAGAAGGGTCTTATGGGGTTGTATTCAAATGCAGAAACAAAACATCTGGACAAGTGGTAGCTATTAAAAAGTTTGTGGAATCTGAAGATGATCCAGTTGTTAAGAAAATAGCACTAAGAGAAATACGGTTGTTAAAGGTAGGTTAACTTTCTCTGTATATCTATAACATCATGGTATTGGAATAACTATGTATGCCAAAAAATTACAATTTGAATGAATTTTGAGGTGGTTTTTTTTTTCTCATTGTACTTAAATTTCTTGGTATCAGCAACTATGTTAAATAAATTATTAGTGGTCCTTCCTGCTGTCCACTGGTTCTTAGGCATATTGAGTATCTCCCCCAGTTATGTATACACTTTTTCCACAAGGATTTTGTTACATTTGGGGGTGTTTTTGGTTTTGGTTTTGTCTTTTTTAAAGAAAGCTCTATGCCCGACCCAGGGCTTGAACTCAGGATCCAGAGATCAAATCACATTCTTTATAGACTGAGCCAGCCAGGTACTCCTAAAGTTGTCTTTACTCTGAAATGATTTGACGTGTAACATTCATTAAGTCCTCAGTGTAAATGTTTTCCTATCCTAGAATTCTTATGGTTTTAGAACCATAATAGAACTTGGGGATGATTCTCATCCAGCATCCTTATCTTATCAGAGAGGAAACTGAGGCACAGGACAGCTCTTCTCAAACATTAATGTGCTGAATTCATGTGGGAATTCCCCAGGGGACTTGGCTAAAATGCAGCTTCTGAGTCAAAGGTCCATGGTTAGCCTGAAATATGGCATTTCCAGCAAACTGCCCCATGTCACAGAAGGTGCTGGTAGACCACACTTTGAATAGTAAAAGTGTGATTTCCTCAAGAACACAAAGCTAACATTTACTTTTGACAGGTCAGCTTTTTTAGGAAAACCCCAAAAATCAGTTTTTAAAGGAGGGTGGACCATATTATCTGCCCTTCAAAGTATTATTTGCAGCAGGTTTCCTCAAATTAATAATAGTTTAAAATATAAGTTAATATACAAGGAGTTTTCAAGATTACATCCCTCATAAAAACCTCACAGCCGGCAGAGGGCGCTGGTTAGCCAGCCAACTTTGTCAGAGCCAAGCTGCAGGGTGTGTCTGAACCCCCACGGTGGGTTGTTTTCTTTTTCTTTTTTTTTCTTTTTTTACGATTTTTATTTAAATTCCAGTTAGTTAACAAAGAGTGTGATATTAATTTCAGGTATACACATATAGTGATTGAACATTTCCATACAATACCTGGTGCCCATCACAAGTGCATGCCTTAATCTCCATCATCCTCTTTTTTTTTTTTTTTTTTTGTTACTAAATTTTTTTTTTTTTTTTTTTCCCACTGTTTCAAGATTCATTCCCCATTCCCCACACCCAGTGCTCCACGCTTTAGGTGTCCCCAGTATCCACCACCAGGCTCTCCCATCCCTCCACCCCCCTCCCTCCAAGTCCCTCAGTTTGTTTCTGTGTCCAAAGTCTCTGTTGTTTCGTTTCCCTCCCTAGATTACCCTAGTTCCCATTTGCTTTCCTTCTGCCACTGTC
>PITA01004933.1:0-116987 GCA_004023965.1 Spilogale gracilis | reverse complement strand
TTAATCCTCCTCCCGGTAATCATATCTCTGTATCTCTTATCTGTATTTCTTGATCCCTGTGCCTCAATGGTCTCAACTTCTGTGAGTTTAAGCAATCACTCTGTACCTTGCAGTAACAATACTAATCCTGTCTCTAGGGTGGGTGCAAAAGCAGTTAAAGATTTAACTGCACCACCCAACTTCCTCACTTGGGAATAATAAAAGACTGGGATCATTGACAGTCAGGAGAGATGGAGAGAAACTGAGAGACTGAGAGAAAAAGCCATGAGACTGAGAATCTGAGAGACGGAGATAGAGAGACAGAAACAGACACAGAGAGAAAGACAGAGAGCCTGCGCAGAGAAGAAAAGGCAGAGAGAGCGAAGCAAGAGAGAGCGAAGCAAGAGATAGACAGAAAGAGAGACTGAGGCAAAGGCTGAGAGCTTGCAAAGCAAGAGACTGAGACAGAGAGAGACAAAGCAAGAGAGAAACAGGCAGAGACAGAGAGACAGAGACAGAGAGAGACAGCAACAGAGAGATAAACAGAAGCAGAGAGAGCAAGA
The DNA here is from genome assembly GCA_004023965.1 of Spilogale gracilis. Lineage (NCBI taxonomy): Eukaryota > Metazoa > Chordata > Mammalia > Carnivora > Mephitidae > Spilogale > Spilogale gracilis. The sequence continues at coordinate 116,445 of PITA01004933.1, read as the reverse complement.
GAGACAGAACCAACTGTTTGCCTAAAGCTAGATTGATGTAACTAAAAAGCTATAAATAAAGAACCCTGAAGACACAGTTTTCAGGAGAGGAGATCCCCACACCACTCTTCAAGTCTGGTCTCCTCCTTTTATCACCGACTCCGTCACCACCTTCGGGGAACCCTGACCGACCGTTACCATTGCTGGGCCCGGGTCCCGGCAAGTGAAGTAGACAGCTTTAGAGGGCAAAAATGTAAAAGTTCAGAGAGCAGACAAAGCAGTGTTATAGAGCCACACATAATAAGGGGGCCATGTATACAACATATAAAAAAATTAGGTATAAATTCCTTCTCCAACATTTGACACAATTCCAGCCTGATTCGTGTCTTCTCCCCCATAAGCCTAGAACTGGTACAACCCAGGGCAGAGGAACCATTTGTTATTGAGCTTTGAGCCTTAACAATGGGATTGGTCAGCCATCCCCAACACAATCCCAGCACTATAGAATTGCCAACAGGAGATATTCTTTCAGTAGTGGACAAAAAGCAAAGAAAGAGAGAGAGTTAAGAGTCTGGACTCTTTAGGGGAAGGAGAAAGAAAGTGTCGGGTGGAATGTGCTACTTGTCAGGAGAATTTGCCCAGTCTCACTATTGGGCCAATCTTTCCCTCTTATGTGTCCCAGTTTCTCCCAGCCACAGTGGGGACTCAGCACTGGATGAACAGTCCTCATGTGTGCATCCCTAGGCGAGCCAAAAATTATTACAATGGAGGGAGTTTTCCTACAGATGGTTACACTTCAGGACTAATGACCTCTGACACTTCCCTTGTTCATAGTCGCCAAAGAACTTCTTTCAGCAGGAAGAAGCAAGGATCCCTTATCTTGAGCTCAGTGACTCAATCTCTCTTGCCAACTAGCAGCCTTGTTGTCTGGAAGCCAAAGTAAACAGACTTCTCAGTTAAAGTGAAAGTAAAGCCTCAGAGTCAGTTAAAGTAGCACAAAGAGGGGTGCCGGGTGGCTCAGTGGGTTAAAGCCTCTGCCTTTGTCTCAGGTAGTAATCTCAGGCCCGCCTCAGGCTCTCTGCTCAGCAAGGAGCCTGCTTCTTTCTCTCCCTCTGCCTGCCTCTCTACCTACTTGTGATCTCTCTCTCTGTCAAATAAATAAATAAAATCATTAAAAAGAAAAAAATAAAGTAGCACAAAGAGGCTTGGGAAGCAACTTCCTACCTGTCATCTGAGTCACCAGCCAGGAAAAGTAAAGAGCAAGCCCTGGTGCTAGCAGGCCTACTTTGGGATTCCTGGGGAGTTTGCAAGGAAGAGGACAGACACCAGCCACAGGGGTGCAGAAGCTATTGCAAGCAGAGAGAAAGGAGTTAAGGATAGGTTATCAGACCAGTTTTTCCAGGTTTCTTTCCTCCCAGAAGGAGAAATCAGTTTCACAAAAAACACCTGAGACAGGAATTACATCAGCATTAAACCAACGTTTTTTTCCTCCCCGAGGCCAAATTGTGCTGGCCAGACTCAATTTTGGGATACCGCTGTTCCTCTCCAGATCTTTTCCTGATCACCAAGATGAGTCAGGCAGGCCAGGTCTCAGGACCCAGAGGGGGTCTCACAGTAACAGTTCAGAGGGTCCTTGGCTTCCCACAAAGTGGAAATCAAACATGAGTCAGCAGGAGATGAAAACCTTTATTGGAGAGAGATAGTGCTTATAATAGATGGAGTGAGTGTCTGGGAGACTCAGAAAAGAAAGGAGGGAGTCTCATCTTTGGGGTCTTAGGGGGGGGGTTACTGAAGATAGAGTTCCGGTGTCCCTGTTCTTTCAGTCATCCAGGGACAAGTTAGAAAAAAGAGAAGGGCCCAGGTGTTAGTCCTTGAAGCCCAGAGGTCTTGGTGGTAGTCTGGAATGCAGATATGATAGCTTTGTCTGGTCATTGTTACCTGGTCCTTCCTTAGATGTTATTTATTCTAAAGAATCATTAACTCTTTGTCCCTTAGGAGGAGAACCTATGCTATTTGCATTGCAGGGCAAGTGTAAATTTGTGTGGGTTGCAGGTCCTACCCAGAATAAAAGCCAGAAAAGAAGCTAAGGGGAAAAAAAAACAGTTTTGTTTTGTTTTGTTTTATTTTCCTCTCTTGGGGTCCCTCTGTTTCCCTGTTTCAGTTTTCCTTCCCTTGAGTTAAGGCTGGGGGTAAAATACTTTTCCATCTCAATCAATGGGCTTGTCCCAGCTTTCTCCCTTTACTGGCTCTGGGTTCTAATTTTAATTCCACAGTATAACAGCCTAGTATTTCTCATCAGAGACTCCAGGAGTTTCCACTGATCAACTAAATACTATGCAGCAGGTCTAAGGATCAGGGACAGCAAACCACTTTTATGAGTGGATGTGCTGGGGAGGAAATAAATTACTTTAGCAGGCACAACTAGCAGATCTGGAGTTCCTATGTCTTGTGCTGCTAGAGTAGCTCTGCTGCTAGCTTCTGTGAACTTCCAGGGTTAACTTGTGGCATCACTGGGACCTGAGGGCAGAAAATGGCAGCTGAGAAAATGAACAAACACAAGATAATGGCTCAATGGTGTTTGCTCAAACAGTCCTCTTCTTCCTGGATTACCAGCTTGTGCAGGTCCCTTTTGGGATCACACACTGAATATGTTAGACTCTCTGGCAAAAATAAGTAAGTGAGCAATTTCCCAAGGCTCTCCTAGGGAACTGATTAACAGTGGAGATACTAAGGGCTTTTCCAGATGTCAAGAAATGCACCCTTTTCTTAATAGACCAGATAAAGACAAGCTGAAATATTTGCCTCTTATTGTGTTATGCCCAGATTTTGAGATCCCCAAATACCACCAGGGTCTGATGCAAAAGCAAAGAGCCTTTATTTGAGCTAGCTCTAGCTCAGTTTCCCACACTTACTGATGTAGCAGCGTGATGCAGAGAAAGAGAGCAATTTTCAAAAGCACAGGCAGTTTTATAGGGGGCAGGTGGCAGTTGGCGGGGTGATGTTGGTGGCTTATGCTGATTGGCCAGGAGTCAGTTGTGTAAGGCAGGCTAGGCCAGAGTTTGGCAATATTCACATGTGTTTTTTTCTGGGGAGGGGTCAAGCTGGGGATTTACATAAGATGGAGGGCGCAGCACACAAGATGGAGTCAGTCTTATTCTGCCCTTTCAAATCCATGCGGAAAAGATTTTTTTTCACTGTTCAATGACCCCTCCTCCCCGTGCAGTGATTATATTCATATAGTGGTGGCTTCCCAGTAGGAGGCAGAAATAGGCCTACACAGGAATTTAGGTTGCAAAAGGTCCAGTTTTTCAACATTTGAGAAGACAAAGCATAACTTTAGAAGGGAAAACAGGGGCTCCTGGGTGGCTCAGTTGGTTGGGCGACTGCCTTCGGCTCAGGTCATGATCTCATCGACCTGAGATCGAATCCCACATTGGGCTCCCTGCTGGGCAGGAAGCCTGCTTCTCCCTCTCTCACTCCCCCTGCCTGTGTTCTCTCTCTGGCTGTGTTTCTTTCTGTCAAATAAATAAAAAATCTTAAAAAAAATAAAGGGAAAACAGAAGTCTTACTAGATTGATTCTAGATACTAACTGATAGGGTTTTAGGCAAACTTTTTTCCTCACAGAAAGATTGTTATTGTTCTCTGGTAGTGGAAAAGTGGGGCAAGTTCATTCCCATTTCTTAAAAGTTGTGCCACCACTCAGAATTTAGGGTGGAAACAACCTAAGAATAAACCTAGCAAGAGGTGTCTGAATGGTTCAGTTTGTTAGGTGTCCAGCTATTGATTTCAGCTCAGGTCATGATCTTTGAGTGGTGGGATCCAGGCCCTTGCCAGGCTCCATGCTCAGTGGAGAGTCTGTTTGGGGTTCTTTCTCTCCCTCTGCCCTTCTCTGCACACAGTTTCTCTCTCAAATATATATATATATATTTAAATAATAATCAATCCAGGAATAAAAGGAGAGCTGTTGTGTTCTGGGTATCCCAGGAGAGATTTATTCTAAGTTATTCCTTTTATGTTCTTTCTGTTTGTTTCAAGTTCATATTTAAATTCCAGTTCATTAACATATAGCACAATATTACTTTCAGGAGTAGAATTTAATGATTCATCACTTACATATAATACCCAGTGCTCATTACAATTGCCTCCTTAATTCCAATCACTCATTGAACCCATCCCCTACCCAGCTCCCCTTCAGGAACACTCACTTTGTTCTCTTTAGTTAAGGTTCTGCTTTATGGTTTATCTCTCTCTCTTATTTTACCCTAGGTTCATTTCCCCTAGGTTGTTTTATAAATTCCATAAATTAGTGATATTTTACAATATTTGCCTTTCTGTAACTGACTAATTTCACTTAGCATACTATCATCTAGTTCCATCCATGCCATCACAAATGGCAAGATTCCATTCTTTGTGATGACTGAGTAATATTCATTCACACACACACACATACACACACCACATCTTCCTTATCCATTCATTAATCTATGAATATTTGGGCTCTTTCCATAACTTGGTTCTTGTAGATAATGCTGCTATGAACATCAGGGTGTATGTGTCCCTTCAAATCAGTATATTTTAGTTCTTTGGGTAATACCTAGTAGTGCAGTTGCTGGGTTGTGAGAGTTTTATCCTTAAATTTAAAATTTTCAGGAACATCCATACTGTTTTCCAGAGTGGCTGCACCAGCTTGCATTCCCACCAACAGTGGAAGAGGGTTCCCTTTTCTCTGCATCCTCATCAACATATGTCATTTCCTGACTTGTAAATTTTAGCCATTCTGACTGGTGTGAGGTGGTATCTCATTGTGGTTTTGATTTGTACTTCCCTGATGCCAAGGGATATTGTGCATTTTTTTTTCATGTGTCTGTTGGCCATTTGAATGTTTTCTTTGGAGAAATGTCTGTTCATGTCTTCTGCCCATTTCTTGATGGGATTATTCTTTGGATGTTGAGTTTGATAAGTTCTTCATAGATTTTAGATACTAGCCCTTTATCTGATACATCATTTGCAAATATCTTCTTCCATTCTATTGGTTGTCTTTTGGTTTTGTTGACCGTTTCCTTTGCTGTTCAAAAGGCTTTTATCTCAATGAAGTCCCAATAGTTCATTTTTGCTTTTGTTTCCCTTGCCTTTGGAGATGTATCTAGGGAGAAATCACTGTGGCTGAGGTCAAAGAGATTGCTGCCTGTGTTTTCCTCTAGGATTTTATTGGATTCCTGTCTCACATTGAGGTCTTTCATCATTTTGAGTCTATTTTTGTGAATGATATAAGGAAATGGTACAGTTTCATTCTTCTGCATGTGGTTGCCCAATTTTCCCAACACCATTTGTTGAAGAGACTGTTTTCTCCCCATTCGATATTTTTCCTGTTTTGTCAAAGAATAGTTGACCATAGAGCTGAGGGTCCATTTCTGAATTCTCTATTCTGTTTTATTGATCTATGTGTCTGGTTTTGTGCCAGTGCCATACTGTCTTGATGATTACAACTTTGAAATATAACTTGAAGTCCAAAATTGTGATGTCACTAGCTTTGGTTTTCTTTCTCAACATTCCTTTGGCTATTTAGGGGTTTTTTCTTGTTCCATACAAATTTTAGGATTGTTCTAGCTCTGTGAAAACTGCTGGTGGTGTTTTGATAAGGACTGCATTAAATATGTAGATTGCTCTAGGTAGCATAGCCATTTTACAGTATTTGTTCTTCCACTTCATGTACATGAATATTTGTCCATTACTTTCTGTCATTTTCAATTTATTTCATCACTGTTTTACAGTTTACAGAGTACAGATGCCTTACCTCTTTGGTTATGTTATTCCTAGGTATCATGGTTTTACTACAATTGCAAATAGGACCAGCTCCTTAATTTCTCTTTCTTCTGCTTTATTTTTGGTGTATACAAATGCAGTAGATTTATGTACATTGATTTTGTGTCCTGAGACTTTACTGAATTTGTGTATCTGTTCTAGTGTTTTTTTTGGCACAGTCTTTTGGGTTTTCTTCATAGAGTATCATATTCTTTGTGGATAGTGAATGTTTGACTTCTTCCTTGCCAATTTGGATGTCTTTTATTTCTTTTTGTTGTCTGATTTCTGAGTCTAGGACTTCCAGTACTATGTTAAATAGCAATGGTGAAAGTGGACATCCATGTGTTGTTCTTGACATTAAGGGGGAAACTCTGTTTTTTACTTATTGAGAATGATATTAGATGTGGGTGTGGGTTTTTTTTGTTGTTGTTGTTGGTTTTTTTTGTATATGATGTTGAGGTATGTTTCCTCAATTCCTACTTTGTTGAGGGTTTTTTATTAAGAATGGGTTGGGCGCCTGGGTGGCTCAGTTGGTTAAGCGACTGCCTTCGGCTCAGGTCATGATCCCAGAGACCTGGGATCGAATCCCACATCAGGCTCCCTGCTCAGCGGGAAGCCTGCTTCTCCCTCTCTCACTCCCCCTGCTTGTGTTCCCTCTCTAGCTGTGTTTCTCTCTGTCAAATAAGTAAATAAAATTTTTAAAAATATTTAAAAAATGGGTTATGTATTTTGTCAATGATTTTTTTTTTGCATCTATTGAGAGGATCATATGGTTCTAATCCTTTCTTTTATTAATGTGGTGTATCACTTTGACTGATTTGCAGATATTGAGCCACTCTTGAAGCCCAGGAATAAATCCCACTTGAGCATTGTAAATGATTCTTTTAGTGTAGTGTTGGATTTGATTTACTAAACTTGTTGAGTATTTTTGCATCCATATTCATCAGGGTTATTGATAATTCTCATTTTTTAGTTGAGACTTTGGTTTTGGAATCAAGGTACTGTTGGCTTCATAGAATGAATTTGGGTGTTCTCCTTCCATTTCTATTTTTTGGAACAGTTTGAGAAGGATAGGTATTAATTCTTCTTTAAATGATTGGTAGAATTCCCCTGGGAATCCATCAGGTCTTGGACTTTTGTTTGTTGGTATATTTTTGATTGCTGATTCAATTTATTTGCTCTCCATTGGTCTGCTCAAGTTTTCTATTTCTTCCTGTTTGGGCTTTGGTAGTTTATGGTTTGTTTTTTTTTAATAATTTATCCAACTTTTCCAGATTGCACAAGTTTTTGGTATATAATTTTTCATCTTATTTCCTTATAATTGTTTGTATTTATGTGGTGTTGGTTGTAATCTCTACTTTCTTATTCATGATTTTATTTATTTGTGTCCTTTCTTTTTTTCTGATGTCTGGCTAGAGATTCATCCATTTTATTATTTTTTTTCAAAACCCTGGCTCCTGGTTTCATTGATCTCTTCTAGCAGGTTTTTGTTATTGTTGTTTGTTTGTTTGTTTGTTTGTTTCTCTATCATTTGTTTCTGCTGTAATCTTTATAAATTTCCCTTTTTCTTATGGCTTCAATTTTCATTTGTTGTTCCTTTGCTAGCTCCTCTAAGTGTAAAGTTATGTTGTTCATTAGAGATTTTTCTTGCTTCTTGAGGTAGACCTATATTGATATATATTTCTCTCTTATGACAGATTTCACTGCATCCCGAAATTCTTGGGCTATGGTGTTTTCATTATCATTTGTTTCCATGTATTTTTCCATGCATTTTTTAATTCCTTCTTTAATTTCCTGATTATCCCATTCATTGTTTGTTTGTTTGTTTGTTTTTTTTAGATTTTTATTTATTTGTCAGAAAGAGAAAGAGAGAGTGAAAGCAAGGAGAGGAGCAAAGGGAGAAGAAGGCAATGCAGAACTCAATCCCAGGAACCTGGGATCATGACCCGAGCTGAATGCAGACACTTAACTGACTGAGCCACAACAGGTGTCCCAGTAAGATCTTCTTTAACCTCCAGTATTTGTCATCTTTCCATTTTTTTTTCTTCTGGTTAACTTCACATTTCATAGAATTGTGGTTGGAAAATATTCATATTTGACCTCAATCTGTATTTGTTGAGGACTAATTTGTGACCCATTATGTGATCTATTCTGGAGAATTTCCCAAGTGCACTAAAAAAATGTGTATTCTGCTACTTTAGGATGAAATGCTCTGAATATATCTGTTAAGTCCATCTGATCAAGTGTGCCATTCAAAGTCACTGTTTCTAATTGATTTTCTACTTAGATGATGTTTCCATTTATGTGAATGAGGTATTAAATTCTCATACTGTTATTCTATTATTTTCAATGAGTTTCTTTATGCTTTTTATTGTTTTAAATATTTGGATGCTCCCAAGGTGGAGGTATCAGTATTTATCATTGTTAGATACTCTGGTTAAATAGTTCCCCTTATGGGGCACCTGGGTGGCTTAGAGGGTTAATCCTCTGCCTTCTGTTCAGGTCATGATCTCAGGGTTCTGGGATAGAGCCCCACATCGGGGCTCTCTGCTCAGCAGGGAATCTGCTTCCCCCTCTCTCTCTGCCTGCCTCTCTGCCTACCTGTGATCTCTCTCTCTCTCTGTCAAATGAATAAATAAAATCTTAAAAAAATAAGATAGTTCCCCTCATTATACTACAGTGCCCTTGTTTTATCTCTTATTACTGTGTTTGGCTTTAAAAAGTCTCATTTTTCTGATACATGTTGTTGCTCTCTCCGCAACACTGGTGTGAGGGAGGGATAACTGGACCAGTCTGTTATCCTCTGGGGGCTGAGCGAGATGGTAAGTGTCGACTGCCTGGCCACCCCCCTGAAACCGGAAAAGAAACCACACCGAGCGGGAGTTGAGTCAGCCATGAAGGCGCAGCAATCTCAGCTTTATTATATCAGAGACACAGTTATATAGAGAGGAAAGGAGGGAGTAAAAGAAGTAGGAGGGGCCAATAGGAGCTCATTAGTGGCTATCACTAAGGCCTTAGGCAGATTTCAGGCCGGACTGCTGGGTGGGGCTAAGTTCCCAAGTCTGCCGGCTGGCTAAGAGCTGAGGGCGGGAAGATTCAGCTAGGTCATGTACGCGGAAGTATTCCGGAGAAGCCCAAGAGGCCACCCCAGCCAACTTCCACTAATGGCCGCAAACTAGCTGGTGCCAGGAGGCCCCAACACATGTATGGGTACTCTAGCTTCTTTTGGCATTTATTAACATGAAAAATATTTCTTCATCCCCTCACTTTCAATCTGCTGGGTTTTTTTTGTTTTTGTTTTTGTTTTGTTTTTTTTTAGGCCTAAAATAATCTCTTTTAGGTAGCATATAGATAGGTCTTGTTTTTCTTTTATCCATTCGGATACCCTATGTCTTTTGATTGAAGTGTTTAGTTCATTTATATTCAGAGCATTTATTGGTAGATATGAACTTACTGTTTTTTTCTGACTTTTTTCCCCCATTTTTTTTTCTGGAGATTTTCTCTGATCTTTTTTTGTCCTTGTCACTTTTGGTCTTTCCCTTGCATTCAAATAATTCCTTTTAAATATTTCTAGCATGGCTTGTTTATTGCTAACCAACTCCTTTAGTGTTTAGTGTTTGTCTGGGAAACTGTGTCTCCTTTTTTTTTTTTTTTAAGTAGGCTCCACTCCCAAGGTATAGCCAAATATAGGACTTGCACTTACAGCCCTGAGATCAAGACCTGAGCTCATATCAAGAGTCAGACACTTAATTGACTGAGCCACCCAGGTGCTCCTCTTTGTCTCTCCTTCTATTCTGAATGATTGCTTTGCTGTATAAAATACTCTTGGCTGTATTTTCTTTCTCATTTAACATGTTGAATATATCATGCCCCTCCCTTCTGACCTGCCAGTCTTCTGTGAAGAGATATTCTGCTAAACTCATTTGTCTGCCCTTGTAGGGTAGGGACTTCTTCTGTCTTGTTGCTTCTCAGATTATTTCTTTATCTCTTTGTTTCACAAATTTAACTATAATATTTCATGGTGTTGGCCCACTTTTGTTGGTTTTCATGGGAGTTCTCTGTGCCTCCTGGATTTGGATGTCTATTTCCTTTCCCAGATTAGGGGAGTTTTCAGTTATAATATCCTGAAATAAATCTTCTGCCTCCTTTTTCCTCTCTTCTTCTTCTGGGACTCGTATGATACATATATTGTTATTCTTTATGGAGTTGCTGAATTCCCCAGGTCTACATTCATGATCTACTATTTTTATTTCCCTCTTCTACTCATCTTTGGTATTTTCCGTTATTTCTTCTTCTGTATCACTTATTAATTTCTGTTTCATCCATCTTTATGGTAATTACACCAGTCAGTTTTGAAACTCAGTTACAGCATTTTTTCATTTTATTCTGAGTAGAGTTTAAGTCTTCTATCACTATGTTAAGGAACTCCCTAGTGTCTATGCTTTTCTCAAGTCTGGCTAGTATCCTTATGGTTGTTGCATTAAATTCTGGAACAGGTGTATTACTTGTATCTGTTTTGATGAGATCCCTGGCTGTGATCTTTTTTCATGCTCTCTTTTGGGATAAATTCCTCCATCTTAGCATTTTGTCTAGCCCTCTATCATCTTCTGTTTGGGAGGAAAGCCTGTTATGTTTCTTGCTCCTGAGAGTAACAGCTTTATACCTCAAAAAGTTAAAAGTACAGCTACCCTACAACTCAGCAATTACACTACTAGGTATTTACCAAAAAGATACAAACATAGTGAAGGGGCACCTGCACCCCAATGTTTATAGCAGCAATTCTGCAATAGCTAAAATATGGAAAGATCCCAGATGTCCCTTAATAGATGGATGGATAAAGAAGAAGTGGCATACATATATACAATGGAATATTATTCAGCCACCAAAAAACCTCTCCAAATTTTATAATTTGCAATGATGTTGATGGAACTAGAGGGTATTATGCTAAGTGGAGTAAGTCAATCAGAGAAAGACAATTGTTACATAATTTCACTCATAAATGGAATTTAAGAAACGAAACAGGATTATAGGGGAAGGGAGAGAAATGTAAAATAAGATTAAATAAGAGAGGGAGACAAACCATAAGACACTCTTAACTATAGAAAACAAACTGAAGGTTGCTAGAGGGGAGGTGGGTGGGGGATGTGGTAATTGGGTGATGGGCATTAAGGAGGGTACTTGGTGCTATGAGCACTGGGTATTATATGAAACTGATGAATTCCTAAACTATACATCTGAAACTAATAATATACTATATGTTAATTAATTGAATTTATATAAGAAAAATAGCTTTATAAAAAATAGGTCATATACTGTCCAGGGCCTGGCGCTTCTGACGTGTCTCTAGTGTATACAGTGTGCACTATGCTATGGTGTTTTGCCTGCTCTTTCCCTCAGATAAGTCCTCTGCAGAATTTCTCCTTGCCTGCAATGGGCAGTATTTGGACCTTGACCAGAGTGTGGCAAGTTTTAATTGGGTGTACTCTAATCTGCTTATTAAAATAAACAATGCTGTTTTCACTGGAGCTGAAGCTATGCAGAACTCTAGGATCAGTAGATGTGGTATATGTGAGGAGTTTGTGCTGGTCTTCCAAGGGAGGTTCCCAGGGCTCTGGTTCTCAGGCACACGTGCCAGAGAAAAGTAACACCTGCAGAGGACAGTAAGGTGGGGCCTGGTGTAAGTGGTTTAGGCTGTCACCATGTTGTTTACTAAAGTTAGTTTATGCTAAGGGGTGGGGAAAATAAATGGCACCAGTCCCTCCCCTCATCCTTGGAGAGGTGAGTTTGTGCCTGCTGGTGTCTGGAAAGCCCTCCCAGAAGAACAACCAATTTTCACTAATGTTTCCCAATGTTCCTTCCCATCCCTGTCTTCACCCTGTCTATGTCCAGGATGTCTGCCTGCCCAGCAGCACAGTATGCTTGTGTTCTATCCCAAGCAGGTTGGCTGACTTTTAAAATTCCAAACTTTGGGGATCTGACATGGCAGGGACCCATTTTGTCCTTTGGGGAAGGGTCTTGCCACACTAGGATTGATGCAGGTTTGTCTCAGAAGGACAGTTGCACCAAAACACAAAGATATGGAGTTTGGAGAAAAGTGCATCAAAGAGCAAGTTTCCCGGTTAGCCACCTTCAGCAGGTGTCTTTGCATCTATGTGATATTGTAATGGTGGCTGCTGGTTCCTTTGTCTCCAATGCCACCTTTCTCAGATGTACTCCAAGAAGGAAGCACCATCTCTCCCATTACACCCCAGGGGATCCTCAGATCAGGCTATTTGCTCCTGTGCTATCTGCCCTCTTTCTCCATAGGAGCACTTCAGTGTCCTCAGGGCTCCACACTGGCCATGATGCAGACCTCTAAAACTTTAGTCTTTGAGCTCCACTGGTTGTAAAATCTAACAAAAATCAAACCCTTTTGTTTACCCAGTCCAGTCAGTGGCTTTGGGGAATTGTTTTCCTTGTGTTATCTCCTGTGCATTCCTTTTTCTTTCTCTCTTTTTTCCCTCTCACCTTTTCTGCAAATAGCACTTCCTCACCTCCATAGAACCCACAATCTATTTCTCCTCATAGATCACACCTCTGCATCTCCTACCTTCCACAATGTGGGCTCTTCTTTTCCTCTAGTTGGCAGTTTGTTCTGACAATCCTCAGATCAATTTCTTGGGTATTCAGAATGATTTGATATTCAGCATGAAGCAAGCCTAGGGTCTTCCTACTACTCTCCTATATTAGCTCCTCCTTCCTTTTATGATTTTTAGTAATTTATCTGGCTTTCTCTTTGGGGATATTAAAAACTTATGAGTCCTTTAACAGTTCAATATGTTTGTGATTGAGTGAACATTTATTTGTATGTTCATAATGAAAAAAGATGTAAAGAAAACATGTAAGAATCTTTAAAATTTTTTATTTGTTAATGAATTTATTCTAAAATCATTTTTGCACTCTAAAGTTTTTTAACTAACTTGATAGATACTGAAGCTTTACCATTCATGAAATGTAATGTATTTATTATTTATTACTAATTTATTTATTAATAATTTATTTGTTTTTTAAAAGATTTTATTTATTTATTTGACAGAGAGAGAGCACAAACAGAGGGAGCAGCAGGCAGAGGGAGAGGAAGAAAAATCAGACTCCCTGCTGTGCAAGGAGCCTAATGCAGGGCTCAATCCCAGGACCCTGAGATCATGCCCTGAGCCAAAGGCAGACACCCAACTGACTGAGCCACCCAGGTGTCCCCAGTATTTGTTTTATAGTCTAGTGTTTCTGATACAAGTATTGCTACCCTGGCTTCCCCCACACACACTTCTGTTTTCACGGTGCATATTTTTCAAGCCCTTCACTTTCAGTCTGCATGTTTCTTTAGTTCTGAAGTGATTTTCTTTTTTTGTTTTTTTAAGATTTTATTTATTGTCAAATAATAATAATAATTCTCTCTGTCAAGAGAGAGACACAGCCAGAGGGGGAGCACAAGCAGGGGGAGTGAGAGAGGGAGAAGCAGGCTTCCCGCAGAGTAGGGAGCCCGATGTGGGACTTGATCCCGGGTCTCCGGGATCATGACCTGAGCCGAAGGCAGTCGCTTAACCAACTGAGCCACCCAGGCGCCCCCTGAAGTAAGATTCTTATAGGGAGCATATAGTTGTTATTGTTGTTGCTGTTACTTAATTTTTTTTTTAATTTTTCATTCTAACTGCCTGTCTTTTCATTGGAGTGTTTAAACCATTTGCTTTTAAGTAATTATTGATAGGTATGTATGTATTTCCATTTTGTTAATTGTGTTTTTCTTTTCTTCTTTCTTTGTTTCTTTCTTTCTTTGTTTCCTTCTTATCTTCATTTCTTTCTTTCTTTTCAGTTTTCTGCTCCTTTTTTCTTCCCTTGCTTTCTTTCATTTTGTTATGTATCTGTTATAGGTTTTGGGCTTTCAGTTACCATATAGGATACTAAGTATATAACATTATATATTAAGTTAGCAGTCTTTAAAATTCAAACCAATTCTAAAATAATTTCTTTTTTCTTTTCAGTCCTTTGAATATACAATGGCAATACCATTTGCCATGTAATGTTTCTGTTAAGAAAATCATCTAATAACTTTATGAGGCTTCTCTTGTATGTAACTTTTTGCCTTTTTCTTGCTGCTTTTCAAATTCTCTTTAACCTTTGGCATTTTTTATTAAGATTTTATTTATTTATTTGACAGAGAGAAACACAGCCAGAGAGGGAACACAAGCAGGGGGAGTGAGAGAGGGAGAAGCACGCTTCCCGCCAAGCAGGGAGCCCGATGTGGGACTCGATCCCGGGTCTCCGGGATCATGTCCTGAGCCGAAGGCAGTCGCCCAACCAACTGAGCCACCCAGGCGCCCCAACCTTTGGCATTTTAACTGTTATGTGTCATAGTGTAGACCTTCTTGGGTTCATCTTTGCAACTTTCTGTGCTTCTTGAAACTGAGTATCTGTTTCCTTATCATGTTTAAGGAAGTTTTCAGCTGTTATTTTTCAAATAAATTTGCTGTTCCTTTCACTATCTTTTCTCCTTCTGGGAATCTTATAATACAAACATTTGTTTACTTGATGTTGTACAAAAGATCCCTTCACCTATACTCATTTTTTCAATATATATATTTTTTCTTTTTGCTCTTCAGCTTAGGTGTTTTCCATTACTCTGCCTTCCAGATTGCTGATGAATTCTGCATATACTAATCTATTGTTAAATCCATCTCACATATTTTTTTCATTTCAGACATTGTATTCTTCAACTCTGTTGTTTCCTTTTTCTTTCTTTCTTTCTTTCTTTCTTTCTTTCTTTCTTCTTTCTTTTTTAACATCTTCTATTTCTTTGTTGAAGTTTACATTGAACTTTTTCACTTTTTTTCTCCAGTCCAGTAGGAATATTTTGAGCATTACTTTAAATTCTTATTCAGGTGTATTGCTTATTTCAATTTTATTTAGTTCTTTATCTGGGGTTTAATTTTGTTCTTTCATCTGAAGCATATTCTTTTCAACCATTTTCTTGTCTTTCCATGCTTGTTTCTGTGGATTAGGTAGAAGAGCTATTTTTTTAAACTTAAAATATTAGACTTTTGTATGCTTATCCCCTGTTTATACATATACATATGTCTGGTGACTTTGGCTTGCTGATTGGAGTTGTGTCTGGCATAGACTGTGTATTACAGGGCATTTCATGCTGGGGATTCCTTGGTTTGATGACTGGAGCTGAAGTGGGATTGGACTGAGACATTCCTGGGCTTTCTGTGTACAGTGTACCCTGGCAGGACAACTTAAACTGACATGGGTGCAAACTGAGGGGTCCTGGGGCAATCCATGTGGAAGGCACCCTGGAAGGACAGCTAAAGCTGAAGTGGCCATGGACTGAAACAATCCCATTTCCTCATGTAAAGAGCACCCTGGCAGGATAGCATAAGATAATGTAGGTACAAACCTGCGTGTCCTGGGGCTTTCTGTGCAGATAGCATCTTGGTGGGATAGCTGGAGCAGAGTCAGGGTGCAGATGAGGGGTCCCCCAGTGCTCTACATAGGGGGTACCCTGGCAGGGCAGTTGATACCAAGGTAGGGTGTAGGCCAGTGCTCCCTCTCCCTGTGTTATCCACATAGGTCAAGTCTTGGCAGAATGTCTTTAGCTAAAGTGGGCATGGGGTATGGTGGTCATGGGGCTCTCTATGAAGAGGACACCTTGGAAGCAGATGAAGCCAAAGTGAGTACAAGCCAGGGTGTCCCCAGGGTGTTAAATGTAGGGGGCACTTTGGCAGTGTGACTGGTGCTGAGACAAGGCTCAGTCCAAGGTTCCAAGGTGCTCTGGTGGGATGATTAGAACTGAGGTAGGCATGTGCTTGGGGTTCCTGGAGCACTCCGCACTGGGGCACCTTGTGAAATAGCTGGAGCCAAAGCAGACATGAACCAGAAGGCCCCAAAGTGCTCTGTGATGGGGGTGCTCTAGCAAGCTAAAGTGTAGAGCCAAGGTGGCATGGGCCTATAGTGTTTTAGGATGCTTTGTGCCTATGTTACCTTGGTGCAACAACTGGAGCTGTAGTGAGTGCTCACCAGAAGTGTCCCGGTGTGCACTGAACTGGGCCTGCCTAGACACGGTGACTAAGGCTTGTGTGGGCTAGGGTCCTGGAACTTACTGAGGTGGTAGGCCACCTCTGACACCTAGCCCTTAGTCTCATCTATGCTATCAAAGTGGGGGGGCATAAATCATGGTGTTTGCATACTCTTCTTATCTGGAGAGTGTTCCTGCAGCTCCCTCACCATTTGTTGAGGTTCTAGGGCTGGTTCTTTTATAGTTTACATCTTTTAAATCATACCTTTTTTGTGTGTGCTCCAGGACATCTGAGGCTGGTGTTGGCTAGGGGCCCTAGGCTTGTATTCAGGTCCATTATGGCACCTGGAACCTCATCTGCATCAAGATAGAAGGGGAACAAAAACTGTGGTACTAGCCAGCCCCTCCAACCTGTAAAGAATTAATTCCATGTGGAACTTTAATGAGTCTATGAAAGACATGACCTTTTATTTTAGACTTGAATTACTAAGAAATATTTTTATTCATATGACAATCAATAAATTTAATTAAATTTAATTAAAATTTGGATTCTAGCCTTAAAGACTCAAAAAAATATTGTTGAACTCATCAAGAAACAAATATGAAGCAAACCAAGAAAGCATGTTTAAAAAGACTAATTCTGTTAAGAGAAAAAGGATTAAGAAATAAGTTATGATTTTAACATTTAATTTCATTTGGGTATTAGATTTTCTCACATTAATGACCTCAAAGGTTTATGTATTGCTCTGACTTCTGCACAAAGTAACTATAATAGCTTAATAGAATGTGTTTTTACATTGTGAAATGCTTCATAGGATTTAGGCCTATGACATTTAAATATGGTCCATGGACTCATGCTTCATGCTGGTCCGTGGACTGTTGGTTAGTATAGAAATTGAAAACATTTATTGTTTTCAACAGTCTTTCAAATATAATAATAAGTAGGAGCTCATGTTTTCTAGGTTTTATTTTTTTCATTTTTTTAATAATTCATTTTATTGTAATTGAGAACCGATTTTATATATATATATATCAGAGAGAAAAACACAAGCAGGGGGAGGGACAGAGAGATAGAGAATCCTGAAACAGCCTCCTCACAGAGCACAGAGCTCAACCAGGGCTCAATCCCATGACCTCCATGAGATCATGACCAGAGCCAAAACCAAGGGTCAGCCCCTTAACCACTTAACTGAACCATCCAGGCACCTCTTGACAACTGATTTTTAAACACAGATTGTTTGATAAGCACTAATAAAGGCCAAAGTGAGTCTTGGAAATAGTCATTTGACAACCTTATTAAGTTTTTTTTTTAATTGTCAGGCATCATATCATGATAAATAAGGTTCAGTTCTCCATGAGTCCAGGGAGGCAGGATGGGTAATAGGTGGGAGATTATAGTGTAGGTTTTAAGACATTGGGTTCCATAGTCTAAACTATGTGTGTGTGAATCCTTGCTCTGATCATTGCCAGGTGAATAATCTTAAATAAGTAATTTAATCTTTCTGAGTCTGAGCTTTCTAATCTGTAAAATGGGCAAAATAAATAGTGCCTAACTGGTGTAATTGCCATGAGAATTAAGTGACCTAATGTATATAAAGTGATAAACATAGTGCCTGATATACAGGAAGGACTTAATAAATATTAGCTATTATTTGTGAGAGAAACATTTATATGAGTAACTATGATATAGGACAGATGTGACAAGAGCCAAGCTAGGTTTGCAAATAAATTGCTATGAGTGATATAGGCTTCATGAAGTAATGAAATAGGTTATTGAAGAATAAGTATGATTTGAGCAACTAGAGATTAGTTGGGGGATATTTTGAATAGAAACACTTGATTTTGTACAAATCATTCTTTTGGCTATAATTTTCTAGAGGAACTTACTACATCATAAATAGTTATTTTCTGCAAAGTCTTTTTCATAAAAATTTCCATTAAAAAACCTTTCTGTAAAAAGAAATTACAATTTTTTTGGCCATTGTTTTTTTTTGTTGTTACTAAAATTTTTTTTCCAGTGTTCTAAGATTTATTTCCCATTCCCCACACCCAGTGCTCCACACTTTAGGTGTCCCCAGTACCCACCACCAGGCTCTTCCATCCCTCCACCCCCTTCCCTCCAAGTCCCTCAGTTTGTTGCTGTGTCCAAAGTCTCTGTTGTTTCATTTCCCTCCCTAGATTACCCTAGTTCCCATTTACTTTCCTTCTCCCACTGTCCTCCAGTTTACCCCTCATGCACCACAAGTAAGTGAAACAAATTGCAATTTTTTTAACTCTCCTTTGTCTTAAGTGGTTGGCTTTCTGATTTTCTAGAGACCCATTGCTGAAATGCTATAAAGAAGAAAAGATTTGTTCTAAAAATATTTTTGGATTGTTTTAGCTTTCTGGATGGCTATGCAGGGATTACAGATTATTTAAAAACAAATCTATTGGACTAACTACACATCTATCTTTATGATTAAAGAACAATCATGCAAATGTAATCAAAGGGCAAAAATAATTTGTACCTCCATTTCTTTTTTTAAAAACAGATTTTATTTATTATTTTAGACAGAGTGCACTTAAGAGCAAGCAGGGTAAGGGGTACAGGGAAAGGTGGAGAATTTCAAGCAGACTCCATGCTGAGTGTGGAGCTCAATGTGGGGTTTAGACTCAAGACCCTAAGATCAAGACCTACATCAAAATCAAAAGTTGGTTGTTTAACTTACTGAGACACCCAAGAACCCCAGTATTTTGCATTTCTAAACTGTCTTTGGATTTACTTGATATAAAGAGATAAAATGACACAACTGGAGAAGATATAGTTGGTTGCTGACTTGGAAATGTCTAATTTTATTTTTTTTCTGAACTAGACTGTAATAAAACCAAAAGAAAAACTTTTATCTCCAGTATTGCAAGTCC
This sequence comes from Spilogale gracilis, assembly GCA_004023965.1. NCBI lineage: Eukaryota > Metazoa > Chordata > Mammalia > Carnivora > Mephitidae > Spilogale > Spilogale gracilis. Next base: position 97,711 of record PITA01004933.1, on the reverse strand, counting down.
TCCATCTCTGATCATGTATAGCTCAGCCTACTACTACTTATTACCTATGCTCTGGATTAAATAGATTTTTGTGACAGTCTGGGAATGTGACCACCATTAATAACATCAATACCTTCAAATTCTAAATAATTGACTTTGAGATGCATCTTGTTCATAAATGTATAATTTGTAGACTCTTCATATCTATTTCCTTAGAAATATGAAATACAGCTGAAGACCATATATAGTTTTATCTTATAAATGATCATTTGCTAATAGTTGTGTTTATATTCTGTTATTTTGTGTTTTCTTTTATTTTCTAATCCTGAGACCAAGACCCAGAAATAACAATTATCATTTGGTGGGTAAAGTCTGGTGATGTTGGGAGCACCTGGGTGGCTCAGTCAGTTAATTGGCTGACTCTTGAATTTGACTTAGGTGATGATCTCAGGGTCTTAGAATCAAGCCTTTTATCAGACTATTCAGTTTGTGGGGAGTCTGCTTGGGATTCTCTCTCTTCCCTATTCCTTCTGTTCCTCTCCCCCCATGCTCTCACTCAAATGAATAAGTAAATCTTAAAAAAAAATCTGGTTATGTTGGAGTGAGGGTGTTGCATAATATATTTCAAAAAATTAAACCATTACAGAACAAACATAATCATGTTTTCATATTTGAGGAAATAGCTCATTATAATTAAATTATTTTTATTTTGATGAGGTCAGTTTTTTTCTTTTTCTTTTCTTTTATTTTAAAGATTTTTTTTTATTTATTTGACACAGAGAGAGGGAGATCACAGGTAGGCAGAGAGGCAGGCAGAAAGAAGAGGAAGTAGGCTCCCCACCAGAGAGCTGGATATAGGACTCGCTCCCAGGACCCTGAGATCATGACCTGAGCTGAAGGCAGCGGCTTAACCCTCTGAGCCACACAGGCACCGTTTTCTTCCTTTTTAAAAAAAATATTTTATTTATTTGACAGAGAGAAACAAAGCTAGAGATGGAACACAAGCAGAGGGAGTGAGAGAGGTAGAAGCAGGCTTCCAGCTGAGCAGGGAGCCCAATGTGGGGCTTGAACCCGGGACTCCAGGATCATGACCTGAGCCGAAGGCAGCTGCTTAACAACTGAGTCACTCAGGCGCCCCAAGGTCAGGTTTTTTTCTTGAACTGGGTTTGAGATGGAGGGAAGATATTATGGAATGATGATTAAGATAATAGGATTGGGGGGGGTGCCTGGGTGGCTCAGTGGGTTAAAGCCTCTGCCTTCAGCTCAGGTCATGATCTCAGGGTCCTGGGATCAAGGCCCGCATCAGGCTCTCTGCTTGGCAGGGAGCCTGCTTTTTCCTCTCTCTCTGCCTATTTGTGATATCTCTCTCTCTCTGTGTCAAATAAATAAATAAAATCTTTAAAAAAAAAGATCATAGGATTTGGGGCTCCTGCGTGGTTCAGTTGGTTAAGTGTCTGACTTTGGCTCAGGTCATGATCCCCTGATACTGAGATTGAGCACCATATTGGGCTTCCTGCTCAGCAAGGAGCCTTCTTCTTCCTTTTCCTCTGCCACTACCCCTGCTTGTGCTCTCTTGCTCTCACTCTCTGTCAAATAAAAAAAAACTAAAAAAAAAAAAATAAAAGATGATAGGATTTGAAATTAAATGGATTGGCTTTAAATTCCATCTCTACTACTTAGTAGTTAGTTGCATGACTGCATTGCATTAAAAGAGAGGCATGTGTTTTGAGGAGCCCTGGGTGTTATATACAACTAATGAATCATTGAACACTACATCAAAAACTAATAACTATATGTTGGCTAACTGAACATAATTTAAAAAAGTATTTTAGCAATAAAAAAGGTACAAAGAGCTTAACCCAGTATCTTGCCCATCATGAGAGCTCAATAAATGGTATATTATTTTATATGTGAGCCTATATTCTACTAAATATAATAAATCATAAATATGGGGGCACCTGGATGACTCAGTTGGATGAGTACCTGACACTTGATTTCTGCCTTGGTCATGATCTAGGGGTTGTGGGATCAATCCCCACATCAGCTCTGTGCTCAGTGCAGCTTCTTCTTGAGGTTTTCTGCATCTCCCTAACCCTTCTCATGCACTCTCTCCTTTCTGTCTCTCTCACTCTCAAATAAATAAATAAAACCTTAAAAAAAAGAAATCTGACTCATTTCTGCCTCTCATGTTTCCTATCTATGCCAAATATCCGTGGAATTGGTAGCTTTTAGTGCTTCCAGCTGTGTATGCATCCCACCTATGTAACTTTGGAAAACAGTTTATTTTCTTTTTTCTTATAAATTTCCTATGCTTATTGCAAAACATTGAGGAAATTGACACTAATTTTTAAAAGATATTCATAATCAAACATACAAGGAAAATTATAAGCAATATTTTGGTGGATATCCTTTCAGGATAACAGGATGAAAAATTCATTATAAAGGAAAAAGGGAAAGACTTAGCTTCAGTGTTCAAGCAGCCTAGTTCTCTTTCTATTAGGGCAATGCTGTTATATCTGTATCCAGGTAGAGTTTCACATAACAGTGGTCTTTCACCAGTGTGGAGTGGCTTCTCTATACAAAAACTTATAAAGTTCATTCCTATTCCAGCCATGAGAGTCTTCTTTTCTCCATACACTGAAAAACAATTGGAGTTATAAGAACTTGTTTGTTTGTTTCTCTGAAAGAAAGCTACCAGCTTTGTTTTTCTTTCTCAACATTTCTTTAACAATTCGGAGTCTTTTCTGGTTCCATACAAATTTTAGGATTGTTCCAGGACTTTGAAAAATGCCATTGGTATTTTTATTGGGATGGCATTGAAAGTATAGACTACTCTGAGCAGTATAGACATTTTAACAGTGTTTATTTTTCCAATCCATGAGCATGGAAGGGTTTCCATCTTTTTGTTCTTCAATTTCTTTCATGAGTGTTCTGTAGTTCCTCAAGTATAGATAGTTTACCTCTTTGTTTAGGTTTATTCCAAGGTATCTTATGGATTTTCATGCAATTATGAATGGGGTTGTTTCCTTAGTCCCTCTTTCTTCTGTCTCTTTGTTACTGTATAGAAATGCAACTGATTTATGTGCATTGATTTTGTATCCTGCCACATTACTGAATTGATGTATGTGTTCTAGTAATTTGGGGATGGAGTCTTTTGGCTTTTTGACAGAAAGTGTCAAGTCATCTGTGAATAGAGAGAGTTTGACTTCTTCTTTGCCAATTTAAATGTATTTTATTTATTTTTGTTTTCTGATTGTTGTTGCTAGGACTTCTAGTACTATACTGAACAATAATGGTGAGAGTGGGCATCCCTGTCATGTTCCTGACCTTAAGGGAAAGGCTCTCAGTTTTTCCCCATTAAGAATGATATTTGTTGTGGACTTTATATAGATTTTTTTTTATGAAATGGAGGAGTGTTTCCTCTATCCCTATAATCTGAAGATTTTTAATCAGGAAAGGATGCTGTATTTTGTCAAATGCTTTTTCTTCATCAATTGAGAGGATCATATTGTTCTTTTCTCATATTAATGTGCTCTGTAACACTGATTGGTTTGTGAATGTTGAGTCAGCCTTGTATCCCAGGAATAAATCCCACCTGGTCATGATGGATAATCATTTTAATGTACTGTTGGATTCTATTAGCTAATATCTTGTTAAGAATTTTAGCATTTGGGATGCTTGAGTGGCTCAATCCATTGTGCATCTGCTTTCAGCTTGGGTCATGATCCTAGGGTCCTGAGATCAACTCCTACATCAGACTCCTTGCTTAGCGGAGATCCTGCTTCTCCCTCTGCCTGCCGCTCCCCCTGTTTGTGTTCTTTCTCTCTCTCTTCCTGAAAAATAAAGAAAATTTTTGAAAAAAAAATTTAGCATCCATTTTCATCAGGGATATTGGTCTTTACTTCTCCTTTTTGAGGGTCTTTGCGTGGTTTGGGGATAAACTTTTGGGAAATCATCAAGATAAAAAGCTTCTGCAGAGCAAAGGAAACAGTCAATAAAACAAGGAAGCAACACACAGAATGGGAGAAGATATTCACAAATAACACTACAGACAAAGGGCTGATATCCAAGACCTATAAAGATCTTCTCAAACTCAACACCCAGAAAACAAACAATCCAGTCAAGAAATGGGCAGAAAGCATGAATAGACACATCTCCAAAGAAGACCTACAAATGGCTAACAGACACATGAAAAAATGTTCAACATCGTTAGCCATCAGGGAAATTCAAATCAAAACCACAATGAGATATCACATGGGCTGTAATTTATATGGAAATTTAATTGTTTACTTTGCCTTTATTTTGTCTCATTCTCCATATCAATAATTATATGATATACTGCAGTCAAAGAGTTTAGCATAGAACTTGACACATCATAAGCGTTCAGTAAATGTTAGCTTGTGCAAACTACTAATTAACTCTGCTGCTACTACTACTATAAATACTAGTGGTTTATAATATGGTATAATATAACAAATATATGGATACTACCAGTGCTACTACTAAAAATTAAAAATACTGTTGCTAAGGTGAAAACTAAGGAATTTCTCTTATTTTTCTCTTTCTGAATGTTTACATCTCCCTGACTCACCCCAATTTACAAAGGAGTAAAGATCACCACTGCCTTCAGCACTGTTGTTCCTGCTTCCTAGTCTAACACTTATATATATGTATCTTGATAATGTTTGCATTAGATGCAGTACTGACTGTATCTTGGGGGAAAGGCTGTCTCCAGCAGCAAATGCATGCTATCTGTCTTTTCCCCAAACCATGGTGAGGCTGAGTGACATCTGGTGTCCCCAAATCACACCTGCTATATGACTTTACTGTTGGCTGCATCTAAACCTTCTTCTCAGTCCTATGCTTACATTAAAAAAATCCATTGGTGGGCACCTGGGTGGTTCAGACCATTAAGCATCTGCTTTTGGTTCAGGTCATAATCCCAGGGTCCTGGGACTGAGTCCCTGATCTGGCTCCCTGATCAGCAAGGAGCCTGCTTCTCCCTCTCCCTATGCCTCCCTCTGTTTGTGCTCTCTCTCCTCTCTTTCTCTCTCTCTGTCAAATAAATAAAATCTTTAAAAAATGCATTCACATTGGGGTGCCTGGGTGGCTCAGAGGGTTAAGCCTCTGCCTTTGGCTCAGGTCATGATCTCAGGGTCCTGGGATCAAGGCCCGCATTGTTCTCTGCTCAGCAGGGAGCCTGCTTCCTCCTCTTTCTCTGCCTGCCTCTCTGCCTATTTATGATCTCTCTCTCTGTCAAATAAATAAATAAAATCTTTAAAAAATCCATTGACATTAAAATGAAATACATATATATAGCATATTTACATTCTGAAAACTTCCCAGGTTTCATTGCAAGTTAAAGTGAACCATTTCTTTAATCTTACATTTTATAGTCTGCACAAAAATTCAATTTATAGTTTATCATATATTCTTGACATTTATATCCCTGCTTTCCTCCACTTCCACAAATGAACAAAATCATAAACTTCTTTCAAGACTATGAAACTTACTCTAGCATAACTGAGGGGGCACATTAAGGAAATTGCTTAGGGTTTTAAGGATGAATAATAAGGCTAGCCAAGGTGTGCTTTATAATTAATTAAAATATATTTAGGTTGGTCATTAACAATAAACCACCAGTTAAATGTCATGCAATTTCATTGAAGACAACTCCTAGTTTATTCTGAGGACAATAGAAAATCTCAGTAGGGTTGTAAAATGTTATTTTTTTCCATCTAAACATCTTTTAAATAAAACTAGAAAAATAGTTTACTTTTTGCCCATGTGCTATGAAAAGCAGCTGGCAGAACAGAAAAAAATGATAGTGATAATTTTGGAGTTTTTTTTCAATAAAATGTTAAGATACAGAAATAGCAAATATTTGAGACAAAGACCAGGATTTCTATAGATTTGTATATAAAGTTCTGTGTAAAAAGAGCCAAAACAAGTCCTTTTTCCAATACCATTTTATTTTTAAACTACAATGTGTACATAATCATTATCTTTGGTATGAGGTGAGAAGAGGAAAACATACATATAATATACTCGATGAGATATCTGCAACTCTAAAAGCTTGCCATCACAATTTATCTTAATATTATATCTAGATAGGCAGATAAAAGTTATGGTGAATGCAGACATATAGATAGATATAGATATAGATATAGATATAGATATAGATATAGATATAGATATAGATGATATAGATATAGATATGGATATGGATATAGATATAGATATAGATATAGATACAGATACAGATATAGACATAGACAGACAGAGATGGATAGATAGATATAGATATAGATATAGATATAGATATAGACATAGACATAGAGATAGAGATAGAGATAGAGATAGAGATAGAGATAGAGATACAGATACAGATACAGATACAGATATAGATATAGATATAGATATAGATATAGATATAGATAGATAGATATACCTGTTAGAGTACAGGCAAACTATTAAGATAGTGCGATTTGAAACCTTCCCCTTTGGTGAAAATGAATGGGTCAACATTCTCTCAGAATCTTGAATTGAGGTAGCTTATATTTAGGAGAGAGAATTAATTGTAACATGTGAAATAATTTCTACCATAACTCAAACAGGACACTACAAAATCTGAGATGGGATCTATTTTTAAATCAGTGAGGAAATGGAAGAATGTGTCATTTATTCTAATGGTTGAAACTAATAGCTTTACAACAAATATTGCCTTCCAGGTAGTTAAAAAGGTATGGTTGAAGCAGAGAGCCAAAGTGGAGATAAGTGCTTTTGTAATTTCATCTTAATTCAATTACAGTGAATTATCTCTTTGGCCTGTCCAATTCACCACTGCTCTCTAATAGTCAATCACTGTCAGCTCTCTAACGTTGGCCAAAAAAGTCTTGGAAAAGAGTATCTAAAAGTCTCTTCAGTATATGAATGAGATACTATTTCAAATTTTGGCTAAATTTTTTAAACTAGTATAATGATGCTGGTTACTTTTAAATATTGCAATAAGAAAAGTCAGAAGATACAAGTTTAGAAAGCATCTCTTCAAGCAAATTAATTTCTCTAAAATGGATGAGAAGATTGTTTAGTTTTGGACTTTTGGGGAAAATGACTAAGATTCAACATTTATTTTATTCTTATTTAAAATTAATGAATTGTATTAAACTACACCAAAATCAAATTGTGTTTCTATCTAAGCATTAACTGACCTTACTTTAATATATGTATCAGGTAAGAAAGTGGGAGAAGGAAAGTAAATGGGAAGTAGGGTAATCCAGGGAGAGAAACGAACAACAGAGACTTTGGACACAGAAACAAACTGAGGGACTTGGAGGGAGGGGGGTGGAGGGATGGGAGAGCCTGGTGGTGGGTACTGGGGGCACCTAATGCATGGAGCACTGGGTGTGGGGAATGGGGAATGAATCTTGGAACACTGGAAAAAAATTAAGTAACAATAAAAAAATTAAAAAGTGTTACTTCAAAATACAAAGTTTTTTTTAAAGAATTAAATTTCAATTCCTATATTTTTTCATAGTTTTTGTTTTAAGATTATTTATTTATTTATTTGTCAGAGAGAGAGAGTACAAGTAGGGAGAGCAGCAGGCAGAGGGAGAAGGGGACCTAGATATCATCAGGTCCCAGGAGTTCAGCTAGATGGTTATCAAAATTTTACACTTCCTCAAAGCATCCCAGTGCATCTTACTCCTAGAGACTACATCATTTGACATTTGCATTTTCCCTTTTTTTTTCATATAATGCCATAATCCATTTAAGAATCTGGGAAGTTTGGGGCACCTGGATGGCTCAGTGGGTTAAAAACCTCTGCCTTTGGCTCAGGTCATGATCTCAAGGTCCTAGGATTGAGGCCCGTGTGGGGCTCCATGCTCAGTGGGGAGCCTACTTCCTCCTCTCTCTCTGCCTGCCTCTCTGCCTACTTGTGATCTCTATCTGTGTCAAATAAATAAATAAAATCTTTAAAACAAAGAATCTGGGAAGTTTTAATATCATTTATTTATTTATTTAGTTAGTTAGTTAGTTAGTTATGTTTTATTTATTTATTTGAAAGAGAGTGAGCAAATGAGGAAGAGAGCATGAGCAGGGACAGGGGGAGAAACAGAGCACACACTGAGTGGGGAGATTATGGGGCTGGATCCCAGGACCCCGGGATCATGATACAAGCCTAAGGCAGCCACTTAACCAATTAAGCCACTCAGGTGCCCCTGAATGTAATTTAGATGTTTTGGGGAGATGTTGTTGAATGCTATTTAAGACAGACTGTACAATAATGAAATTTTTAGGTTAGTCCAAAACCATCCAGTGGCTAGAATATTTGCAGAAATTTCTATTTTAAGAGTTATAACCCATTGGAAAAAATAGAACAAAAATACAAGATTATATTATACTTTCTTTTAGATTGGTAAAATGTCTGCAATGTGCTTCAGGTAGATGAGTGTCTGGCCCACCATCAGTAGAAAATCACCTGTTGAATTTTTGTGCATGTGATATAGCAGAGATGTTCTGTATACCTCTGGACATTTTCTCCTAGTTGATTATTGAAAGATAGTGTAATGAAGTTGAAATCAGCAGACCTAGGTGCTAATTACAACTTCATTCTTTTTTTTAAAGATTTTATTTATTTATTTGACAGAGAGAAACACAGAGAGGGAACACAAACAGGGAGAGTGAGAGGGGGAGAAGCAGGCTTCCCACTGAGCAAGTAGCATAATGTGGAACTCTATCCTGGGACTTTGGGATCATGACCTGAGCCAAAGGCAGATGCTTAATAACAGAGCAACCCAGGAACCCCTACAACTTTATTCTTGATGAGCTTTCTAATCTCAGATGTGTTATTGATTACTCAGTGTCTTTTTTTTGGTGTATGATAATACAGGGGCTACATTTCAGGCTTCTTTTATTGTAAACATAAAATACTCATATAATGTTAAAACAATTTTATGTTTACAAAGTATTATTGTTACAATATGTCCCAGGAGACTCAGGAAAATAATATTTACATTCTGTCTATACACAGATAAAATTTGTGGGCTTTTTGGCTTTTTAAATTTTCATTTTAAACTTAATAGTTAGCTAATTAATTAGTCAACCAGTTAGTTAACATACAGTGTTATATTAGTTTAAGATGTACAATGTATAAATTCAGCACTTTCATAAAACACACAGTGCTCATTACACATTCACTTCTTAATCCCCATAACCTATTTAATTCTACACCCATATCCCTCCCCTCTGGTAACTATCAGTTTGTTCTCTGTAATTAAAAGTCAACTTCTTGATTTGCCTCTGTCCCTCTTTTTTCCCCTTTTGTTCATTTGCTTTGTTTCTTAAATTCCATATGTAAGTGAAATCATATGGTTTTTGTCTTTCTCTCAATGACTTATTTCACATTCTTAGGATTTTATTTATTTGACACAGACAGTGTAAACAGGGGGAGTGGCAGGCAGAGGGAGAGGGAGAAGCAGACTCCTCACTAAGCAGGAAGCCCAACATAGGGCCCAATCTCAGGGTTCTTGGACCATGACCTGAGCCAAACGCAGATGCTTAACCTACTGAGCCACCCAGGTGCCCCTGAATGACTTATTTCACTTAGCATCATGCTCTAACTCCATCCACTTCATTACAGATGTCAAGATTCCATTTTTTCTGATGGAATAATATTCCATTACATACATGTAATATGTCACATCTGACTTATCCATTCATAAGTCAATGGACACTTGGGAACTTTCATATCATGGCTAGTGTAAATAATGCTGCTATAAACATAGGGATGGATGTATCCTTTGAATTACCATCCATGTATTCTTTGGGTGAATACCCAGTAGTGTGATTACTAGATCATAAGGTAGTTCTATTTTTAACATTTTGAGGAATCTCCATACTGTTTTCCACAGTGGGCTCATCAGTTTGCATCCCCATTAATAATGCACGAGAGTTCCTATTTCTCCACATTCTCCCCAAAACCTGTTATTTCTTGTGTTGTTGATTTTAGCTATTCTGACAGGTGGGAAGTGCTATCTCATTGCAGGTTTGATTTGCATTTCCCAGATGGCAAGTGATAATGAAAATTTTTTCATGTGTCTGTTGGCAATCTGGATGTCTTCTCTGGAAAAATCTCTATTCACGTCTTCTGCCCATTTTTAAACTGGATTATTTGTTTTTGGGGTGTTGAGTGAGTTTTTTTTTAAGTTTATTATATATTTTGGATACTAACTCTTTACTGGATATATCACTTGCAAATACCTTTGCTCATTCCATAGCTTGAAGTTTAGTTTTATCTATTGTTTCCTTTGCTATGCAGAAGCTTTTTATTTTGATGTAATTCCTTCCTATAGCTTACATTTGTTTTTCTTTTCCTTGTCTCCGGAAACATACCTATAAAAAAAGTTGCTACAGTCAGTGTCAAAAAAGTCAGTGCCTGTGTTCTCTTCTGGGATAATATTATTTCAGATTTTATATTTAGGTCTTCAATCTACTTTGAATTTATGTTTGTGTAAAGTGCAATAAAGTGATCCAGTTTCTTTCTGTTGCATGTTTCTCTCCAGTTCTCCTGGCACCATTTGTTCAAATACCGTTTTTCTCATTGCATATTCTTTCCAGCTTTGCCAACATTTAAATGACCATATGATTTTGGGTTCATTTCTGAGCTTTCTATTCTGTTCCCTTATCTATCTGTCTATTGTGATTTTTTTTTGCCAATACCATACTTTTTTTTTTACTACAGCTTTGTAATATAACTTGAAGTCTGGAATTATGAGGCTTCCAGCTTTGCTTTTCTTTTTCAGGGATACTTTCGGTGTTTTTATACTTTGTGGTCCTATGCAGATTTTAAGAAGGTTTGTTCTATTTATGTGAAAAAAATCCTGCTGGTATTTTGGTAAGGATTGTATTAAATGCACAGATTGCTTTGGGGGTAGTATAGACACTTTAACATATTTGTTCTTCAAAGCTTGGGCATGGAAGGTCTTTCCAATTCTTTGGGTCATGTTTAATTTTATTCATCACTCTTTTATACTTTTCTGAGTATAGGTTTTTCACCTCTTTGGCTAAGTTTAGTCCTGGTTATTTTATTTTTTGGGGTGCAGTTATAAAATGGATTGTTTTCTTAATTTCTCTTTCCACTGCTTCATAATTGGTATATAGGAATACAACAGATTCTATCCATTGATTTTTCATCTTACCATTTTACTGAACTCATTTATCAATTCTAAAAGATTTTTGTGGAGACTTCCAGGTTATCTATAACTATTACCATGTCATCAGCAAATATTGAAAGTTTTACTTCTTCCTTACTAATTTATATGTCTTTAATTTTTATTTTTTGATACTTGAGGTCTTTTTTATTTTTTAACTTATACTTAAATTCTAGTTAGTTAATATACAGTGTAATATTAGTTTTATGTGTACAGTTTAGTGATTCAACACTTACATACAACACCCAGTGGTCATCACAATAAGTGCACTCCTTAATCCCCATTACCCATTTCACTCATCCCCCACCAATCTGGTAACCACCAGTCTATTAAGAGACCAGGTATTTTTTTTTATTATGCTATAAAAGTCATTAGCTTTTTTTATTATATATATATAATAATATATATATATATATTAAGATTTTATTTATTTATTTGACAGAGAGAAACAGAGCCAGAGAGGGAACACAAGCAGGGGGCATGAGAGAGGGAGAAGCAGGCTTCCCGCCGAGCAGGCAGCCCAATGTGGGACTCCATCCCAGGTCTCTGGGATCATGACCTGAGCCGAAGGCAGTTGCTTAACCAACTGAGCCACCCAGGCATCCCCATCATTAGCTTTTGATGCAGTGTTCAATAATTCATTGGTTGCATATAAGATCCAGTGCTCATTACAACATGTACCCTCCTTAATACCCATCACCTGGCTACAACCCCCCCCCCCACTCCCCTCTGAAACCATCAGATTGTAACCTGGAGTCCATAGTCTTTCATGGTTCATCTCCCCCTCTGCTTTCTTCCCTGTTCGGTTTTCCCATCCTTTCCTCTAATGTCCTCTGTGCTATTCCTTGTGTTCCACATATGAGTGAAACCATATGGTACTTGACTTTCGTTGCTTATTTCACTTAGCATAATCATCTCCAGTTCCATCTATGTCAGTGCAAATGGTAAGTATTTATCCTTTCCGATGGCTGAGAAATATTCCATTGTATATACAAACCACATATTCTTTATCCATTTATCTATTGAAGAAAATCTCAGCTCCTTCCACAGTTTGGCTATTGTTGAAATGGCTGCTATGAACACTGGGGTGCATGTCTCCCTTCTTTTCACTACATCTGTATCTTTGGGGGTAAATACCCCCAGTGACCCCCTGGGTCATAGGGTATCTCTATTTCTAATGTCTTTTTTTAAATGATTTTATTCATTTGACAGAGAGAAACACAGCCAGAGAGGTAACACAAGCAGCAGGAGTGAGAGAGGGAGAAGCAGGCCTCCCACTGAGCAGGAAGCCCAATGCGGGACTTGATTCTGGGACTCTGGGATCATGACCTGAGCTGAAGGCAGAGGTTTAACCACTGAGCCACCCAGGCGCCCCTATTTGTAATGTCTTAAGGAACCTCCATACTGTTTTCCAAAGTGGCTGTACCAGCTTGGATTCTCACCAGAAGTGTAAGAGTGTTCCCCTTTCTCCACATCCTCTCCGACATTTGTTGCTTCCTGCCTTGTTAATTTTTGCCATTCTAACTGGTGTAAAGTGATATATTTAATTGTGGGTTTTATTTGAATTTCCCTGATGGCTAATGATTTTGAACATTTTTCATGTGTCTGTTAGCCATTTGTATATCTTCTTTGGAGAAGTGTCTGCTAATGTCTTCTGCCCATTTCTTGACTGGATTATTTGGTTTTGGGTGTTGAGTTTGAGAAATTCTGTATAGATCTTGTATACCAGCCTTTTATCTGTAGTGTCATTTGCAAATATCTTCTCCAATTCTGTAGGCTCCCTCTTAGTTTTCTTGACCATTTCCTTTGCTATACAGAATATATCTTGATGAAGTCCCAAATGTTCATGTTTGCTTTTGTTTCCCTTGCCTTTGGAGAAGGGTCATAAAAGTTTTGGTTGATGTTGAATAGGTTAATGCCAATGTTTCCTCTAGGATTTTGTTGGATTTCTGTCTTACATTGTGGTCTTTCATCAATTTTGAGTTTATTTTGTGCATGGTGTAAGAGAATGGTGGAATTTCATTACTCTGTATGTAGCTATATAATTTGCTCAGCACCATTTATTGAAGAGATTGTCTTTTTTTCCATTATATAATTTATCCTGATTTCTCAAAGAATATTTGAACATAGAGTTGAGGGTCCATTTCTGGAGACTTGATTCTGTTCGATTGATCTATATGTCTGTTTTTGTGCCAGTACTATGCTGTCTTAGTGATCATAGCTTTGTAATAAAGTAAGAAATCAGGCAACATGATGTCTCCAGCTTTACTTTTCCCTTTCAACATTCCCTTGGTGATTTAGGGTTTTTTTGGTTCCATACAAACTTTAGGATTATTTGTTCTAGCTCTTTGAATAGTGCCAATAGTATTTTAAGAGGGATGGCATTGAAAGTGTAGATTTTTCTGGGCAGGATAGGCATTTTAACAATGTTTTTTTCTTCCAAACCATGACTATGGAATATTTTTCCATCTGTTTGTGTCTTCCTCAATTTCTTTCATAAGCGTTCTGTAGTTTCCAGACTGTAAATATTTTACTCTTTGTTTAGGTTTATTCCTCAGTATCTTATGTTTTTTTTGTGTGCAATTGTAAATGGATTTGATTCCCTAATTTTTCTTTGTATAGTTACATTTTTGTGTATAGAACTGTACTGTTTTCTGTGCATTGATTTTGTATCCTGCCACATTACTGAATTGCTGTATAAGTTCCAGTAATTTGGGAGTGGAGTCTTTTGGGTTTTCCACATAAAGTGTTATGTCATCTGAGAAGAGATAGTTTGACTTCTTCTTTATCAATTTGAATGCATTTTGTCTCTTTTTGCTGTCTGATTGTTGAAGCTAGGATTTCTAGCACTGTGTTGAACAATAGTGGTGAGAGTGGGTATCCCTGTTGTGTTCCTGATCTCAGTGTAGAAGGCTCTCAGCTTTTCCCTGTTGAGAAAGAAATTCACTGTGGGCTTTTCATAGATGGCTTTTACAAAATTGAGAAATTTTCCCTTTATCCCTACACTCAAGAGTTTTAATCAGGAAGGGACTCTGTATTTTGTCAAATGCTTTTTCTGCATCATTTGAGAGGATCATATGGTTCTTGTCTTTTTGTTTGTTAATGTGCTATATAACATTAATAGGTTTGTGAATTGTTGAACTACATTTGCATCCCAAGGATAAGTTCCACCTGGTCATGATGGATAATCCTTTTAATATACTGTTGGATCTTGTTGAGTATTTTGGCATCCATGTTAATCAGAGGTATTTGTCTATAATTCTATTTGGTGAGGTCTTTGTTTTGGGGATCAAGGTAATGACAGCTTCATAGAAGGAGTTTGGAAGTTTTCCTTCCATTTCTATATTTTGAAACAGATTGTGTGGAATTGGTATTATTTCTTCTTTAGATGTTTGGAAGAATTCCCCTGGAAGCCATCTGGCTTTGGAGATTTGTTTGTTGGGAGATTTTTAATCATTGCTTCTATTTATTTGTTGGGTTTTGTCTGTTCAGATGTTTTACCTCTACCTGTTTCAGTGTTGGTAGTTTATAAGTTTCCAGGAATGCAACCATTTCTTCCAGATTATTTAATTTGCTGGTATGGGTTGCTCATAATATCTTCTAAAAATTGCCTATATTTACTTAGTATTTATTCTGATATCTCCTTTTTCCTTAATGATTTTATTAATTTGGATCCTTTCTCTGTTCTTTGGATAAGTCTGGTCAGAAGATTTTGGTCTTATTAATTCTTTCAAAGAATCAGATTTTAGTTTTGTTGATGTGCTCTACTGATTTTTTTGTTTTTTATTTCACTGACTTCTGCTCTAATCTTTATAATTTCTCTTCTACTTGGTTTATAGTTGATTTGCTGTTCCTTCTTCAGCTCCTTTAGGTGCAAGGTTAGCTTGTGTATTTGGAAATTTTCTTCTTTTTTGAGTGAGGCTTAGATGGCTATGTATTTCCCCCTTAATACCACCTTTGCAGTATTCCATACATTTTGAAATGATGTGTTTCCACTCTCGTTGTTTTCCATCAATTGTTTCCATTCTTCTTTAATTTTCTGGTTGACCCAAACATTCTTTAGCAGGATGGTTTTTAACTTCCAAATGTTTGGATTCCTTCCAATTTTATTTTCTTGTAACTGAGTTCCAGTTTCAAAGCATTGTGTTCTGAAAATAGGCAGGGAATAATCTAAGTCTCTTGGTATTGGTTGAAACCTGATTTGTGACCCAGTACATAGTCTATTATGGAGAATGTTCTGTGTGCATTTGAGAAGAATGAGTATTTTGTTGTTCTAGGGTAGGATGCTCTGTATATATCTACAATGTCTGTATGGTCCAATGTATCATTCAAAACTCTTGTTTCTTTGTTAATATTTGGCTTGGATGTTCGGTCCATTGCTGAGAATGGAGTGTTATAGTCTCCTAGTATTAAAGTATTCTTATCAAAATGATTCCTTATTTTGGTTAATAGTTGGCTTATGTAGTTGGCTGATCCCATGTTGGAGGCATAGATATTTACAATTGTTAGATTTTCTTTTTGGATAGATCCTTGAAGAATGATATAGCATTCCTCTACATCTTTTAGTACAGCCTTTAGCTTAAAATCTAATTTGTCTGATATGAGAATTGCTACCCAAGGTTTCTTTTGAAGTCCATTCACATGGTAGGTGGTTCTCCATCCCCTCACTTTGAATCTGTTTCCTTTAGGTTCAAAATGAGGCTCTTGTGGATAGCATATGAACTGGTCATGTATTTTTATCTAATCTGAAACCATAAGCTGTTTCATGGGAGCATTTAGGCCATTCACATTGATAGTAAATATTGAAAAATAGGATTTTAGTGCCATTGTATTTTCTGTAAAGTCACTGTTTCTATAGATTGTCTCTCTAAATTTCAGGTCTATATTACTATTGGGTTTTCCTTCTTTTATAGAATTCCCCTTAATATTTCTTGTAGATGTGGCTTTCTGTTCACATATTCTTTGAGTTTCTGTCAGTTCTGGAAACTCCTTGTCTCTCCATCCATTATGAATGACAGAATTGTTGGCTAAAGTATTCTTGGCTGCACATTCTTCTCATTTAGTACCCTGAATATGTCTTGCC
Source organism: Spilogale gracilis (assembly GCA_004023965.1). Taxonomy (NCBI): domain Eukaryota; kingdom Metazoa; phylum Chordata; class Mammalia; order Carnivora; family Mephitidae; genus Spilogale; species Spilogale gracilis. Next base: position 81,436 of record PITA01004933.1, on the reverse strand, counting down.
AGCCCTTTCTGGCTTGCCAGTTCTCTGTGGACAGGTTTGCTTTTTTCTGATATTTCTCCCTTTGTACACAAGAAATCTCTTCCCCCAGCTGCTCTCTGGATTGCTTCCTTGGCTCTAATTTTTCCCTTTATAGTATTATATGCAAGGGTGTAGGTCTGTTATTACTGATCTTGAGAGGGTCCTCTCTGCCTTTTGGACAGGAATGCATGTTTCCTTGCCCAGCTTAGGGATGTTCTCAGCTATGATTTGTTCAAATATACTTTCTAGTCCTCTCTCTCTCTCTGCCCCCTTGGGGATCCCAGTAATTTTGACATTGGAATATTTCATGGTGTGATTGAACTCTCTAAGTCTGCTCTCATGGGCTTCTAGCTCTTTATCATAGACCTCTCCAGCTTCCTTTCTTTCTTACATCTTATCTTTTAGCTCAGTAATTCATTCTTCTGTCTCATTTACCCTAGTTGTCAGGGTATCTAGTTTAGCCTGCATCTCATTCATAGCATTTTTAAGTTCTCCCTGTTTAGATTTCTTTTCTGCTGGTAGAGAATTTATATTGCCATTATTTTTTTCTCAAGCCTTGATATCAGCTTCATAATTGCTACTCTGAATTCTGTCTCTGGGTTATGAAGACCATAAGGTTGTCATCATCCCCTTGTTTTTCCAGCCTGTCTTCTGAGGGAGGTTTCTGCTGCTCTGTTACTCAGGCAACCCTGCTTGGGCATAGTTGCCATGCCCCTTGTCAGAAGGTGGCCTCACTTGAAACTGGTTTTTTTGTTTGTTTGTTTGTTTGTTTAGCTTTTGTTCTCTGGTGGCTCTTCTTGTCTGTTCCAAGAGTCAGAGCAAAAATGACTGTACCCAAACCTCTGTCCCAGGGGAGAGAAATTGTAGTCTGTTCTTCACTGAACCTCCAGAACACACAGTATCCATTTCTGTATATGCTGTTAAAATCTGCAGGCTCCTGCAGTGGTGCACACCCACAGAAATTCTCCCAGAGTTCAACCCCAGGCTGGGGCTTGTCTCTGCCTTTTGTGCTTCTAAAACCACCTGCTGCCCCAGGTTCTGGCATAGGCACCTGAACCTACTGGATACTGGGGGGGGTTCTCTAACATCTTTTCCCATTGCTACTGCTATGAAAGTCCCCCCCTCCCGGTCCCTGGTGCATGATGCTTTTGTACTCCAGTGTTATATCACTTTCCAAGTAAAATGTTGTTACTTTATAAAACGCTTTTTTTTGGCATCTATTAAAAAATTCATAATGGTTCTTATATTTTCTCCTAAGGATGAAATGTATCACAGTGATGGCTTCATGTATATTGAACTGCCTTGAAACCTGGGAATAAATCCCCACTGATCCTCATGAATGATTTTTTGAATGTATTGTTGAATTCAGTTTGCTAGTATTTTCTTGAGTTATTTTGTATCTGTATTTATCAGGGGTATTAACCATTATTTCTCATATTTTTGTGTTGTCTTTTCCAGTTTTGGTGTTAGTCAGGATAATGATATCTTCATAGAATGAAATTGGAAATCCCCTTCCTTACTTTTTTTTCTTAGTAGTTTGAGAAAAATAGTTATTAATTCTTCTTTAAATGTTATGTAAATTTTCTGAGAAGTCATCTGTCCCTGATCTTTTGTTTGTTGGATTTTTTTGTTTGTTTATTTGTTTTGTGATTCAATGTATTTTCTGGTATAAGACTTTTCAATTTTTCTATTTCTTCCTGTTTCAGTTTAGTGGTTAATATATTTCTAGGAATTTCTTCATTTATCTGAGGTTTTCCAATACATTGGGATATAGTTTTTCATTATATTCTCTTATAATTGTTTCTTTTTATGTGGTTTTGGTTGTTATTTCTCCTCCCTCATTTCTGATTATGTTTATTTCATTCCTTTACCCTTTTAATCCTAGGTAAGTTTGGCTAGAGGTTTATTTGATTATTCAGTGAACTGGCTCCTGGTTTCATTGACCTGTTCTATTGTTGCTTTTCTTTGTTTCTTTAAAGTTTTATTTAAATTATACTTAGTTAACATATAGTGTAATATTGGTTTCAGGAGTAGAATTTAGTGATTCATCACTTACATGTAGCACCTAATGCTTACCACAAGTGCCATCCTTAATATCCATCACCTATTTATTTCATCCCTCAACTTGTTTTTTCTCTATAGTTAAGAGTCTTTTATGCTGTGCTTCCCTCTTTTGGTTCCTTCCCCTATGTTCATGTGTTTTTTGTGTTAAATTTCATACAGAAGTGAAATCATATGGTATATTCCTCTGACTGACATATTTCACTTAGCATGATACACTCTACATCCACCCACAAGGTTGCAAAATACAAGATTACTTTCTTTTTCTTGGCTAAGTAATATTCCATCATATATATCCATCTACACCATTTCTTTTTTTTTTAATTTTATTTATTTGACAGAGAGAAACACAGCCAGAGAGAGAACACAAGCAGGGGGAGTGAGAGAGGGAGAAGCAGGTTTCCCACCAAGCAGGAAGCCCGATGTGGGGCTCGATCCCGGGTCTCTGGGATCATGACCTGAGCCGAAGGCAGTCGTTTAACCAACTGAGCCACCCAGGTGCCCCACCATTTCTTTATTCATTCACCAGTTTAGAGACATGTGGGTTCTTTCCATAATTTGCATACAGTTGATAATGCTGTATATGTATTCATGTTCTCTGATCATTTTTTAAATGGCTTATTTCTTCTTTGGGTGTTGAATTTAATAAATTATATAGATTATAAATACTAACCCTTTAACAGATATGTCTTTTGCAAATATCTTCTCCCATTCTGCTGTTTGCCTTTTAGTTTGGTTGATTATTTCCTTTGGTGTGCAGAGGCTTTTTATCTTGATAAGCCCCAATCATTCATTTTTTCTTTAGTTTCCCTTGCCTCTGGAGACATGTCTAATGAGAAGGTTCTCTGAGTGATGTCAAAGAGGTTTTCTTCTGTAGGATTTTTTTTTTTTAAGATTTTATTTATTTGACAGAGAGAAACACAGCTAGAGAGGGAACACAAGCAGAGGGAGTGAGAGAGGGAGAAGCAGGCTTCCCGCCGAGCAGGAAGCCCGATGTGGGACTCGATCCGCGGTCTCCGGGATCATGACCTGAGCCGAAGGCAGTTGCTTAACCAACTGAGCCACCCAGGCGCCCCTCTTCTGTAGGATTTTGATGGTTTTCTGTCTCATATTTAGGTCTTTCATCCATTTTTACTTTTTGTGTACAGTGTAAGAAAGTGGTCCAGTTTTATACTTTTGCATGTTGCTTTCCAGTTTTCCCAACACCATTTGTTGTGACTTTTTTCTTTTTGAAGTGACTGTCTTTTTTTTCACTGGATGTTCTTTGTTGCTTTGTTAAAGATTAGTTAACCATATAATTGTGGGTTCATTTCTGGGTTTTCCATCCTGTTCTATTGAGCTATGTGTATGGTTTTTGCCAGTACTATACTGTTTTGATGACTAAAGCTTTGTAATATAGCTTGGGTTCAGGAATTATGATGCCTCCAGCTTTGCTTTTGTTTTTCAAGATAGCTTCTTCTATTTGGGGTTTTTGTGGTGCCGTAAAAACTTTAGGATTTTTGTTCTAGCTCTGTAAATATGCTAGTAGTATTTTGATAGGGATTACATTAATGTGTAGATTGCTTTTGGTGCCAGAGATGTTTTAACAATACTTGTTCCTCCAATCCATGTACATGGAATGTTTTTCCACTTCCTTGTCTCCTCCTCATTTTTCTCCTAAGTATTCTATAGTTTCCAGAGTCCAGATCTTTGAACTCTTTGGTTAGGTTTATTCCTAAGCATCTTGTGGTTTCTCATGCAATCAGAAATAAGATCAATTCTTTGATTTCTTTTTCTGCTATTTAATTATTAGTGTATAGAAATGCAACAGTTTCCTGTATGCTTATTTTGTGTCCTGAAACTTTATTAAATTCTTTTATCAGTTCTCATAATTTCTGGGTGAAGTCTTTCAGGTATTCTATATAGATTATTATCTCATTTGTGAGTAGCAAAACTTTGATGTTTTTCTCCCTGATTTTGTTGTCTTTATTTCTTTTTGTTGTCTGATTGCTGAGGTTAGAATTTTCAGTACTATGTTAAATAACAATGGTGAGAATGGACATCCCTGTCTTGTTCCTGACCATAGAGAAAAGCCCTCAGTTTTTCTTTATTGAAGGTAATATTAGCTGTGGGTCTTTTGGATATGGCCTTTAGGATATTAAAGTATATTCTTTTTATCCAGACTTTATTGAGGTTCTTGTTTTTGTTTTTATCAAGACTGAATGTACTTTGTCAAATGGCTTTTCTGCATCTATTGAGAAGATCATATGATTCTTATCCTTTCTTTTATTAATATGATGTTTCATAGGGATTGATTTGTGAATATTGAAACACCCTTACAACTCAGGAATAAATCCCTCTTGATTGTGGTCACTATTTCCTTTAATGTATTGCTGTGTTTGATTTCCTCGTATCTTCCTGAGAATTTTTGCACCCATGTTTATCAAGCCTATACTTTCCCTTTTTAGTGGGGTCTTTTTCTGGTTTTCAAATTAAGGCAAGGATGCCCTGTAGGATCAAATTGGAAGTTTTCCTTTCCTTTTCAATTTTTTTTGAAACACTTTGAGAAGTATATGTATTAACTATTTTTACAATATTTGGTAATGTTCCCCTGTAAAGCCTTCTAGCCCTGCAGTTTTGTTTGTCAGGAGACTTTTCATTGCTAAAAAAAACCAGTCTTTGCTAGGTCTGTTCAATTTTTCTATTCTTTTTTGTTTCAATTTTTAGTTGTATCTATGTTTTTAAGAAGTTATCTATTCATTCCAGATTACTCAATTTGTTAACATATAGCTTTTCTTTTTCTTTTTTAAACAGATTTTATTCTTATTTATTTATTTTTTATTTATTTGAAAGTTAGAGAGAGCAGAAACAGGGGAAGCAGCAGGAAGAGGGAGAAGCAGGCTCCTCGCGGAACAGGGAGCCCAACATGTCACTTGATCCCAGGATGCTGGGATCGTGACCTAATCTGAGAGCAGACACTTAACTGACTGAGCCACCCAGGTATCCCAGCATATAGTTTTTCATAATATTCTCTTATAATTGCATTTCTGTGGTGTTTTTTGTGATATCTCTTCTTTCATTCATTATTTTGTTTCTTCCCTCTTCTTCTTGATGAATCTGGCTAGGAATTCCTTTACTTAGTCTTTTAAGTGTAAGGTTGGGATTTTTCATGCTTCTTGAGGTAGGCTTGTATTGCTATATATCCCTCTTTTGAACCACTTTTGATGAATTCCAAAGCTTTGGACTGCTGTGTTTTCATTTTTATTTGCTTCCATGTATTTACATGTTTCTTATTTATTTTTCTTTTTAACCCATTTATTTTTTAATGATAGCAAACTGTATCTATATTATTATTATTTATAATAATTATTTATTTTTCCAGGGTTCCAAGATTCACTGTTTATGCACCACACCCAGTGCCCTGTGCAATATGTGCCTCCTGAATACCCAACACCAGGGCCACCCATTCCCTAAACCCCTCCCTTCCAAAACCTTCATTTTGTTTCTCAGAGACCAAAGTCTCTCATGCTTTATCTCCCTCTCTGATTTACCCCTGTTCATATTTCCTTTCCCTCACCTAATGTTATTCCTTATACTCCACATGTTAACAAAACCATATATACGTGATAATCTCTGCTTGGCTTATTTCACTCAACATAATCTCCAATCCTGTCCATGTTGATAAAAAAGTTGGCTATGCATCTTTTCTGATGGAGGTGTAATATTCTATTGTATATATGTACCATATATTTTTATCCATTTGTCTGTTGAAAGGCATCTTGGCTCATTCCACAGTTTGGCAATTGTGGCCTTTGCTGTTATGAACATTGAGTATATATGACCTTTTCTTCACTACATTTGTATCATTTGGGTAAATACCCAGTAGTGCAATTGCAGGGTCATAGTGTAGATATATTGTTATTTTTTTTTAAGGAATCTCCATACTGTTTTCCAAAGTGGCTGCACCAACTTTTATTCCATCAACTGTGGAAAAGGGTTTGCCATTATTCACATCCTCTCCAGCACTTGTTTTCTGTCTTGTTAATTTTTGCCATTTTAACAGGTGTAAGGTGGTATCTTAGAGTGGTTTTGATTTGCATTTCCATGATGGCTAATGATGAGGAACATTTTTTCACACGTCTGTTAGCCATTTGTATGTCTTCTATGGAGAAGTGTCTGTTCATGTCTTCTGACCATTTTTGATGTGATCATCCCTTTTGGGGTGTTGAATTTGAAGAGCTGTTTATAGATCTTGGCTATCAGACCTTTGTCTGTAGTGTCATTTGCGAATAACTTCTCCAAGTCTATGGGTTGTCACTTTGTTTTGTTGATTGTTTCCTTTGCTGTGCAGAAGTATTTTATTTTGATGAAGTCCCAAAAGTTCATTTTCACTTTTGTTTCCTTTGCCTTTGGAGTCATGTTTTGTCTCCAAGAACTTGATGTCAAAGAGGTTACTACCTGTGTTATCCTCTAGGATTTTTATAGATTCCTGCCTCACATTGAGGTCTTCATACATTTCAAATTTATATTTGTGTACAGTGTAAGAGAATGGTTGAATTCCCTTTTTGATATGTAGCTCTCCAATTTTCCCAGCACCATTCATTGAAGAGACTTTCTTTTTTCCACTGGACATTTTTTTCCTGCTTCGTCAAAGATTATTTGACCATAGAGCTGAGGATCCACATGTGGATTCTACTCTGTTCCATTGGTCTATGTGTCTGTTTTTTGTGCCTGCAGCATGCTGTCTGGTGATCAGAGCTTTGTAATAAAGCTTGAAATCAGGTAACATGACGCTGCCAATGTTGTTTCTCATTTCTGACATTTCCTAAGCAGTTTGGGGTCTATTCTGGTTCCATATAAATTTTAGGATTGTTTGTTCCAGCATTTTGAAAAATGCTGGTGGAATTTTTATTTGGACAGCATTGAAAGTATAGATTGCTCTGGCCAGTATAGACATTTTAACAATGTTTAATCTTCTGATCCATGAGCATGGAATGCTTTTCCATATTTCTGTGTCTTCTTCAATTTCTTTCATGAGTGTTCTGTATTTCCTCAAGTAAAGATCCCTTACCTCTTTGGTTTGCTGTATTTCAAGGTATCTTATGGTTTCTGGTGGTACCGTAAATGTAATCTAACCTCTAATTTCCCTTTCTATATTTTTGTTGTTAGTGTATAAGAATGCAGTGGATTTCTATGCATTGATTTTGTATCCTGCTACATTACTGAAATGTTGTTTGGGTTCTATTAGTTTTGGGGTGGAGTCTTTTGGGTTTTCCATATAAAATATAATGCCATCTGTGAAGAAAGGGAGTTTGACTTCTTCTTTGTGAGTTTGAATAGCTTGGTTGATCCAAACATTCCTGAACAAGATGGTCTTTAGCTTCCAAGCTTTTGAATTCCTTCCAATCTTTTTCTTGTGGTTGAGTTACAGTTTCAAGGTATTGTAGTCTGAGTATATGCAGGGAATAATCCCTATATTTTGGTATTGGTTGAGCCCTGATTTGTGACCCAGTATATGATCTGTTCTGGAGAAAGTTCCACATACATTTGAGAAGAATGGGTGTTCTGTTGTTTTGGGGTTGGATATTCTGAATACATCTATGAGGGCCTTCTGGTACAATGTGTCATTCAGAGTTCTTATTTCTTTGTTGATTTTCTGTTTAAATTATCTGTCTATTGCAAAGAATGGGTGTGTTAAGATCTCCTACAATTAATGTATTCATATCAATATGACTTTTTATTTTGCTTAAGAATTGGCTTATATAGTTGCCAGCTCCCATGTTGGGGGAATATATGTTACAATTGTTGGATATTCTTGGTGGAGAGACCCTTAGGAATTATGCAATGTCTTTCTGTATCTCTGACTAAGGTCGTTAGCTTCAAATCTCATTTATCTCACATGACAATTGCTACCCCAGCTTTCTTTTGAGGTCCCTTGGCATTAAAGGTGGTTTTCTAACCTCTTACTTTCAGTCCGTATGTATCTTTATATTCAAAATGTGTCTCTTGTAGACAGCATATGGACAGTTCCTGTTGTTTTATCCAGTCTGCAACCCTGCACCATTTAATGGGAGCATTTAGGCCATTCACGTTGAGAGTGGTTATTGAAAGATACACTTTGATTGACATCATGTTGCCTGTTAAGTCTTTGTTTCTATAGATTGCCTCTGTAAATTTCTGTTCTGTGTCACTTGGGTTCTTTTGTCTTCATAGAACCCTCCTTAATATTTATTTTAGGGCTGGCTTGGTGGTCACATAATCTTTTAAACCTTGATGGTCCTGGAAGCCCTTTATCTCTCTATACATTTTGAGTGTCAGCCTTGCTGAATAAAGTATCCTTGATTGCATATTCTTTTCTTTTAGTGCCGTGAATATGTTTTGCCAGCCCTTTCTGGCTTGACAGATTTCTGTGGACATTTCTGAGGTTATTTTGATGGTCCTCCAGCTCTATGTAAGGGATATCTTCCCCCTAGCTGCCCTTAAGACACATTCTTTTAATTTATGATTAGTGATTTTCACAATTATGTGCCTGGAGGCTTTTCTAGCCTTGTTGATCTTGGGGGGTGTCTTCTCTGCCTCTAGGACATGAACAATTTTTCCATTGCCCAGACATGGGAAATTTTCATCCAGTATTTATTCAACTGTATCTTCTAGTCCCTTCCTCTATTTCTTTAGGGATCCCAATAATTCTGATATTAGAATGTTTCATGGCATCATTTATTTCCCTAATTCTATTTTCATGGGATTTTGGCTGTTTCTTCCAAGCCTTCTCCTGCTCCTCCTTCTCAATCAATCTGTCTTCTAGATCACGAACATGATCTTCTGCTTCACTTACCCTAGCAGTTAGGGTATTTAAATTAGATTGGATCTCATTTTTTAACCTCTACTAGGTCGGCTCTCACTTCTGCCCTTTCCAACTTAGCCATTGTTTGGATAATTGCTACCCTGTTGTCTATTTTTGTCATATTGTTTATGTCCATATCTAGTAGTTCTGTGACACAGGTTGCAGTCTCTGATTTTTTTTTTTCCTGTTGGGTGTTCCTCTTCTGAGTCATTTTGTTGAGGGATGGTTGAGAGTATGTATAGCTGGATATATCAACCAGGATCCAGGAAAGTTGCCCTTTGGAGGTTTTGGAGCAATCAGAAGTCACCACCAAAAGAATGAAATGAGAGAGAAAGAGAGAGAGAGAGAGAGAGAGAGAGAGAAGAAAAAAAAAAAACAGCCAAAATGTGTCCCCAAGGTAGGATTTATATGGCACAAAAACAAAAACAAATAAACAAAAAGACGGTCAAAATAAAAGAAAGGTTAAAAAAAAAGTAAAATCCAGCCAAAACAAATGCCAAGAATAGGATTTGTATAGTACAATGGCAAAACAAATACACAGAAACACTGACAGAAGAATAAGATGGGGAGGGTTGTTACAAACTCTTCATGTGGGCAAGGAAAGTATTTCAGTTCTTCCTGGGTATACCTTGTTATTTTTGTTAGATGACTCAACTTTCCAGAGATATAGAGAAATTAAAACTGGTTTACATATAGGGGTAGTATTGAATAAGAAAAAGGATCACCTTGAAGTGTATATCTATATGTATATTTTTAAAAAAGAAAGAAAAAGAAAGGAAAAAGAAAGAAGGAAATCAAAAGAAAGAAATCCATGTATTATGAAAAAAGTTCAAATTAAAATGTTATTATGGGGGGCGCCTGGGTGGCTCAGTTGGTTAAGCAACTGCCTTCGGCTCAGGTCATGATCCCAGAGACCAGGGATCAAGTCCCACATTGGGCTCCCTGCTCAGCGGGAAGCCTGCTTCTCCCTCTTTCACTCCCCCTGCTTGTGTTCCCTCTCTGGCTGTATTTCTCTCTGTCAAATAAATAAAATCTTTAAAAAAAATAAAACGTTATTATGGAATGTTGTATTAAACATCAAGTTGTAATAATAAGTAAATTAAAAGAAATAAAAGAACAAGAATCGTGAGAAAAAAAAATTACAATTTTAAAAAAGTAGACAAATGAAAAGAAATTTTAAAAAATGAAAAGAAAACTGCATCTATAAAATATACAAGTTTTGGGGTAGTACCAGGAGCCTAATATATTGTTTTTCCCTGATGTTGGGACCTTACAGTTTTATGTACAGATCCTTTGAAGGTTGTTCTGTTGTTCTTTTGGCTTGCCTTCTGGGGGAGGGGACCTGCCCCATTTTTTTTTCAGTCAGTCTTGCTTGGGCTGAATTGCCCTGCCCTATAACAAGGGGCTGGGCTCTGTGGAAACCGGTTTTTCAAGGTTTTCTTCTTTGGTGGCTTTTAGCTGCTTTTCAGAGAGTCAGAGCAAAGTAGGCTGTCCACACGTGGACCTCCATCTCAGAGAGAAGCCTCAGTCTACTCCCTTCTGGGTGGTCCAAAACACACAGACTCCCCTTCTGCAAACTCCCCTGAACACCACAATGACTCATAGGTGGCAAACACTCCCCAGTCACTGCCACAATGGTCGCCTGAGGCTCTGATTTATCTCTGCACCCCACGGCACAGAACACACAAGTTATATTGGTTTGAGTGAGCCTTCCTTTGTCAGAGATGCTGTCTGCAGCTCACACCCAGACTGGGTGCACTCAGACCTGGCATTTGTGCATGTCATATGGAAGGCTGCAGGCTTTGGGGCCTCCAGCATGCATGGGGATGCGACCAGCCCAAGTGCTGGTGCTAGCAGTGGAAAGCTGTGGTCTCAGTGACCACAGATTGGAGTCCCTGCCAGGCTCACTTAGGCATGGATGGGCCCCAGTTGCTTCAGTCCTGGGACCATGGGCTTTGGTCCATGTCCATGGCCACCCAATTCCACGAGTTGCTCCTTAAGACACTTTGTTTCTTTTGAGTGCTTTTAACCAGACTCCAAGTTTATGGTGGTCCCCAAGCATAATGCACTTTTGTATTCATGTATTATTTCCCAATAGGTCTTTTCTGGTGGCTTCCTTTCCCTTCTGTTTATCCTCAAAATCAATCCTAGTGTTCCCACTCCACTTTACCTCTTCACTGATGCTCTTCTGCCCCTGTAGAGATCCAGAAGTGTGTAGTCTTACATCTGAGGCTGATTTCATGGGTGTTCAGCATGTTCTGGTAGATATTTAGTTCATTTCAGGGGACTGGTTGAAACAGGGTCTCCTACTTCTTTGTAATCTTACCTTAAGCTCAACCCACTCATTTTTTGATAGGATTTTTTAACCTCCATGTATCTGTGGTCTTTCCAAACTTTCTTGTAGTTAACTTCAAATTTCATAATATTATGGTCTGAAAATATGCATAGTATGAACCCAATTTTTTATAGTTGTTGAAGTCTGAATTGTGACCCAGTATGTGATCTTTTATGAAAAAGTTCCCATGTGCCTTCATCAACAATGTGTATTTTGCAGCTTTAAGATGAAATGTTCTGAATATATCTGTTAAGTCTGTGTGGTCCAGCATGTGATTCAAAGCCATTGTTTCTGGGTTCCTGGGTGGCTCAGTGGGTTAAAGCCTCTGCCTTCAGTTCAGGTCATGATCTCAGGGTCTTGGGATCTAGACCTGCATCAGGCTCTCTGCTCATCAGGGAGTCTGCTTCCTTCTCTCTCTCTGCCTGCCTCTCTGCCTACTTGTGATCTCTCTCTCTCTCTCTGTCAAATAAATAAATAAAATCTTAAAAAAAACACAAACTCCAAATTCTAGGGACTTGGTATGGCACAGACTAGTGCTGATCTTGTTGGGGAAGGTCTCACTGTGCTGTGGCTGGTGCAAGTGTTTACCAGAAGAGCAGTCACAAGAACATGCAGGGGCTCGGAGTTTATGGGTAAAGTGTAGCAATAAGGCAGCAACCAGGTTAGCTGATCTCAGGGCGGGTATCTCTTCTCCCATGCAAATAAACAGCAGGAAAATGGCAACTTCTGGTGATTTTGTCCCCTGAGAGGAAGTGCCCTCTTTTACAAATGCACTCCAAGAAAAAATGTCTCTCACAGTGTGATCCAGGGTATTCTAGACCACACTATCCATTCCCAAGTTTCTGCCCTCTTTCTCCCCAGAAGCATTTCTACTCACACAAGACCCGACACCAGCAATGGCCCAGACTTCTAAAACTTCAAGTTTTGAGCTCCACTGCTTGTAAAATCTTGTGATAATGAAACCTTCTCATTTTCCCAGTCAATGGTTTTGGGTAAGTGTTTTTCCTTGTGCAATATCCTGCATAGTTCTGTTCTCTTTCTGTGATCAATGCTCCCTTCCCTCAGCAGCACCTAAGTTCCTTTCTACCCCAAATCACATATTCACACCTCCTGCCTCCTACAGTGTGGCCCTTTTCTCCCTGTAGTTATGCAGGTTTTTCTCTCAGTCCTTAGATCAATTGCTTGGGTGTTCAGGATGATTTGATATTTATTTAGCTGTCTTTGAGGGATGAAGCAAGCATAGGGTTCCATTGCTACTCCACTATCTTAACTCCTCTGCCTGTTCTATTCTCGTTGTTGTTGTTGTTGTTTTAGTTTTTATTTCATTTATTTCTGCTTGAATATTTAACTTACATTCCTTCTGCTGGTTTTAGGTTTTGCTTGTTGTCCTTTTTCTAGCTCCTTTAGGTGTATGTATAGGTTGTTTATTTGAAATCTTTCTTCTCTTTTGAGTTGGTTTATATTGCTATAAACTTCCCTCTTAGAATCACTTTTAATGTATGTCGAAGGTTTGAAATCATTGTGTTTTCATTTTCATTTTTTCCCATGTAGTTTGAAATTTTTTTCACTAATGTCTTGGTTGACCCATTCATTGCTAAATAGCATGATATTTAACCTTCGTATATTTGTGGTCTTTCCAGATTTTTTCTTGTGGTTCTCTTCTAGTTTCATAGTTAACCTTCATATATTTGTGGTCTTTTCTAGTTTCAAAGCTTCATGGTCTGAAAAATAAACTGGAGAGTCAAGATGGCTGCAGGCCAGGTGACCACATTTCGGGGAGCTCCCTGAAGAGAGCTGAATTCCAGCAAAAAAAACACTATAAGACCACCGTGAACACCCATGAAATCAGCCTGAAATGTGATATTTCCCACTTCTGGACCGCCACGAGAGACAAGGAACATCGGCAAAAAAGGTAGAAACAAATAAGAGGGTCTTGAGGCTTGCCCCCAGAGGCAGGGGAGTGGGGGAGGAAGCCTGCAGAGCTGAACCATTGAAAACAAATAACCCAAAATGAAAGTGCTCTGTGAGTGAGGAATAACAGCAGATTATGGCCTGAATTGGGGCTAGACAGAAACGGGAACACAGCGGAGCCCGGGGCAAGGCAAGAAGACTTTTTAAAATTTTTTTTTCTTTTCCCGGCACCCCGGTGTGTGCCCGCGGCCGCCGCCGCCGCCGCCGCTGCCGCCGCCGCCGCCGCCGCCCGGTGCCCCGGCGCGTGCCCGCCACCGCCGCCGCAGATGCCCCGAAAGCAGTGGGCGTGGATTCTATTTTTACGCCGCTGCCCTTCTCTCCCGTTTCTCTCCACACCATGGGCCGCGCACAGACCACCCCCCCAGGGAAGGCGTTTTTACATACTTGCGTGGGACCTGAGAGGCTGTGCATCCCAGGGCGCAGCCAAAGTCACTCGATCCAAAAGGAGTTGAGGCTTTGAGTTGCAGGAGTGAAATGACAAGCAGGGGCGGGGGCAGAAATCAATACAACCTCTGCACCAGCCCGGCTGTGACAGACTGCCAACTGGGAGGCTGGAAAGAGCCCCTCTCTGTGTAGAGGCTCTCTCTGGGAGGGAGGTCTGGGCGCAGACATCTTCCTCCTATGGACTGAAACAGAAGGGCATGCCACGCCCCCAGAAAGCAAGCCAGAAGCTCAGGAGGACAACATTCCAATGCAAAACCCCAAATCGGGGGAAAAGCAATTTATTAAACTCCTGGCACTGACTACAAGTACCAAAAGCCCTACAACTCAATGATACAGTTTTCATCCTCATTTACTTTTTTAAACTTTTTTCTATTTTTACTTTTAAAGCTTCCACTTTAAGCTTAAAAATACATTCTCACGGTTTTTCTTCTTTTTATTTTTAGCCCCCTTCTTATCACAACGTGTTAACCCAATACAACACCCCATAACATTTTTTTATTTATTTTTTATTTTTATTTATTCATTTTTTATTTTTTTTATCCTGAAATTTTTTCAAACACACCCCTGTATTTTCTGCTTTTGTTGTTGCCTCTTGTTTCCCTATTCGCTCTCTCCATTTTTCCCTTTCTTCTCTCCTCTTTCCTTTATTCTCTCTTTTACGTGTACATGTAGATACAAGCTTCAGGTCAATCCCACATCCCTATTCAATACTACCCCTATATACAATCAGGTCTTATGCCCCTATATCTTTTGAGAGTGGGCTCCTCCAACAATAACAACAAGACAAATTCGGGAGCGTCTGAAACACATTCCTTGCCCACAAGGAGTGTCTGCCCTCACCTTCGCACTCTAGTTTGTCAGTGTGTCGGTGTAATTGTATTTGCTTTTATATTATATAAATACTGGTTTTGGGGGTCATATAGGTTGGGCTTCGCTTTTTGATCTCTTCATTTAACCTTGATAACCCTTTTCTTTACCCTGTAACAGTTTTGTACCATATAAATCCTATCACCAGGCCCCGCTCTGGCAGGGGTGTCTTTTCTTGCTTCCTCTCTTCTGTTTTCTTTTTTCTTTCTCCTCCCTTTTCGATGCTGAACTCTGGTTGCTCCAAAACCTTCCAACGACCAATCCACCTAGATAGTGGCTGATATAGTTAGCCATACACACCCTCAACAACACCTTGCGACAATGACTCTGAGAAGAAACACCCAACAGAAGAAGAACCCGGAGACTTCAACCTCGGTCACAGAATTACTGGAAATGTATATAAACAATATGACAGATATGGAATTCAAGGCAGCAGTAGTCCAAGCAATAGTCAATTTAGAAAAGAACATTAGTCTCAAAGTGGAAGCCATAGTAACAGAAGTGAAACCTGAGGTTAGAAAGGCATTAGATGAGATGCAATCTAATTTAAATATGCTAACAGCCAGAGTAAGTGAAGCTGAAGATCGTATCAGTGATTTAGAAGATGCACGGAATAAGATGGAGGAGCAAGAAAAGTCTTGGAGCAAACAACTAAAATCCCAAGAAAACAGAATAAGGGAAATGAATGATGCCATGAAATGCTCCAATATCAGAATTATTGGAATCGCTGAAGGAATTGAGAGAGAGAGAAGCCTAGAAAATATTGTTGAACAAATCATGGATGAAAATTTCCCAAATCTGAGGAATGAAACAAATGTTCATGTCCTAGAAGTAGAGAGGACACCCCCCAAGATCAGTGAGGCCAGAAAAACTTCCAGGCACATAATAGTAAAATTCTTGAATCATAAAACCAAAGAATATGTCTTAAGGGCAGCTAGGAGAAAGCGATCCCTTACCTATAGAGGGAGGACCATCAGAATAACGTCAGACCTTTCCACAGAAACCTGGCAAGCCAAAAAGGGCTGGCAAGACATATTCAGGAAGTTCATGACAAAAATATGCAACCAAGGATAATGTATCCAGCAAGGTTAACTTTCAAAATGGAAGGAGAAATAAAGAGCTTCCAAGACCGCCAAGGTCTAAAAGATTATGCAACCACCAAGCCAGCACTACAAGAAATACTAAGAGGGGTTCTTTAGAGGAGAAACGAACCCAAGAGTGACACAAAAGAGAAATATACAGAGGTAACTTATAGAAACATGAACTCCATAGGCAACATGATGTCAATACAAACATATCTATCAATAATCACCCTCAAGGTGAACGGCCTAAATGCTCCAATAAAAAGACACAGGGTTGCAGACTGGATAAAACGACAGGACCCATCCATATGCTGTCCACAAGAGACTCATCTTGAATCAAAAGACACTTCCAGATTGAAAGTGAGGGGATGGAAGACCATTTTTCATGCCAATGGACCCCAAAAGAAAGCCAGTGTAGCGATTCTCATATCAGACACATTGGATTTTAGTCTAAAGACTGCAGTCAAAGACACAGAAGGACACTACATCATTCTTAAAGGGTCTATACATCAAGAAGATCTAACAATTGTAAATATTTATGCCCCTAACATGGGAGCAGCCAACTATATAAGCCAACTGTTAAACAAAATAAAGAATCATATTGATGCAAATACACTAATTGTAGGAGATCTTAACACACCACTCTCAGCAATGGACAGGTCATCTAAACAGAAAATCAGGAAAGAATTAAGAGCTTTGAATGACACATTGGACCAGCCTGGATCTCATAGATATATTCAGAACATTTCACCCTAAAACAGCAGAATACTCATTCTTCTTGAGTGCACATGGAACTTTCTCCAGAATACACCATATACTAGGTCACAAATTAGGGCTCAACCGATACCAGAAGATTGAAATTATTCCGTGCATATTCTCTGGCTGCAATGCCGTGAAACTGGAACTCAATCACCATAAAACGTTCAGGAGAAAATCAAACACTTGGAAGCTAAAGACGAGCCTACTCAGGAATATGGGGATCAACCAAGAAATCAAAGAAGAACTGAAACACTTCATGGAAACCAATGAAGTGGTTGAAGATACATCGATCCAAAACCTATGGGATACAGCAAAGGCCGTCCTAAGGGGAAATTAATAGCCATCAAAACCTCACTCAAAAAAATTGAAAAATCCCGAATACACCAACTCTCATTACACCTTAAAGAACGGGAAAATCAACAAAAAATTAAACCAACACCCCACACAAGGCGGGAAATAATAAAGATTAGATCAAAGATGAATGAATCAGAAACTAGAGATACAGTAGAACGCATCAACGAAACTAGAAGCTGGTTCTTTGAAAGAATTAATAAGATCGATAAACCATTGGCCAAACTCATCCAAAAGAAAAGGGAGAAGACCCAAATTAACAAAATCATGAATGAAAGGAGAGAGATCACGACTAACACCAAGGAAAGAGAAACAATCATCAAAAATTATTATAAACCATTATATGCCAATATGTTTAACATCCTAGAAGAGATGGATACATTCCTAGAAACCTATAAGCTCACAAGACTGAAACAGGAAGACATTGGGGATCTGCATAGACCTATATCTAGTAACGAGATTGAAGCAGTGATCAAAAACCTCCCCAAAAACAAGAGTCCAGGCCCAGACGGATTCCCTGGGGAATTCTACCAAACATACAAAGAAGAAATAACACCTATTCTCCTGAAGCTCTTTCAAAAAATAGAAATGGAAGGAAAACTTCCAGACTTTCTATGAAGCCAGCATCACTCTAATCCCCAAACCAGACAAAGACCCCATCAAAAAGGAGAACTTCAGACCAATATTGCTGATGAATACAGATGCCAAGATTCTCAACAAGATCCTTGCTACCAGGATCCAACAATACATTAAAAAAAATTATCCACCATGACCAGGTGGGTTTTATCCCAGGGATGCAGGGGTGGTTTAACACTCGCAAAACAATCAACATGATAGAACAAATCAATAAGAGAAGAGAGAAAAACCACATGGTACTCTCAATTGATGCAGAAGAGGCATTTCTCAAAATACAACATCCATTCCTGATCAAAACTCTTCAAAGTATAGGGATGGAGGGAACATTTCTCAACCTCATAAAATCTATCTACGAAAAACCCACAGCGAATATCATTCTCAATGGGGAAAAACTTACAGTCTTCCCTCTGAGATCAGGAACAAGGCAAGGATGCCCACTCTCACCACTACTATTCAACATAGTGTTAGAAGTCCTAGCAACAGCAATCAGACAACAGAAAGAAATAAAAGGTATACAGCTTGGCAAAGAGGAAGTCAAACTCTCTCTCTTTGCAGATGACATGATGCTATATGTGGAAAACCCAAAAGACTCTACCCCCAAACTACTAGATCTCATACAACAATTTGGTAACGTGGCAGGATACAAAACCAATGCGCAGAAATAAATTGCATTCTTATACACTAACAATGAAAAAATAGAAAGGGAAATCAGAGAATCGATTCCATTTACTATAGCACCAAAAACTATAAGATACTTAGGAATAAACCTAACCAAAGAAGTCAAGGGTCTGTACTCGAGGAACTACAGAACACTCATGAAAGAAATTGAAGAAGACACAAAAAGATGGAAGAGCATTCCATGCTCATGGATCGGAAGAATAAACATTGTCAAAATGTCTATAGTGCCCAGAGCAATCTACACTTTCAATGCCATTCCGATCAAAATTCCACCAACATTCTTCAAAACGCTAGAACAAACAATCCTAAAATTTATATGGAACCAAAAAAGACCCTGAATCGCTAAGGAATTGCTGAAGAAGAAAAGCAAAGCTGGGGCATCTCATTACCTGACTTCAGGCTTTAGTACAAAGCTGTGATTACCAAGACAGCATGGTTCTGGCACAAAAACAGAGAACTAGACCAATGGAACAGAGTGGAGAGCCCACATATGGACCCACAAATCTATTGTCAAATCATCTTTGACAAAGCAGGAAAAAATATCCAGTGGAAAAAGACCGCCTCTTCCATAAATGGTGCTGGGAAAATTGGACAGCTACATATAGAAGAATGAAACTAGACCATTCTCTTACACCACACACAAAGGCAAACTCGAAATGGATGAAAGACCTCAACGTGAGGCAGGAATCCATCAAAATCCTGGAAGAGAACATAGGAAGCAACCTCTTTGACATCAGCCACAGCAACTTCTTTCAAGACACGTCTCCAAAGGCAAAGGAGACAAAAGCGAAAATGAACTTCTGGGACTTCATCAAAATAAAATGCTTCTGTACAGCAAAGGAAACAATCAACAAAACAAAGAGGCAACCCATAGAATGGGAGAAGATATTTGCAAATGACACTACAGACAAAGGGCTGGTATCCAAGATCTATAAAGAACTACTCAAACTCACCACCCAAAAAGAAGATGAACACATCAAAAAGTGGGCAAGAGACATGAGGAGGCACTTCTCCGTAGAAGATATACAAATGGCTAACATACACATGAAAAAATGTTCAGCCTCACTAGCAATCAGGGAAATTCAAATCAAAACCACTCTAAGATACCACCTTACACCAGTCAGAATGGCCAAAATTAACAAGACAGAAAACAACAAGTGTTGGAGAGGCTGCGGAGAAAGGGGAACCCTCTTACACTGTTGGTGGGAATGTAAACTGGTGCAGCCGCTTTGGAAAACAGTGTGGAGTTTCCTTAAAAAATTGAAAATAGAGCTACCCTATGACCCTGCAATTGCACTACTGGGCATTTACCCCAAAGATACGGATGTGGTGAAAAGAAGGGCCGTATGCACCCCAATGTTCATCGCAGCAATGGCCACAATTGCCAAACTGTGGAAAGGCCCAAGGTGCCCATCAACAGATGAATGGATAAAGAAGATGTGGTACATATATACAATGGAATACTATGCCTCCATCAGAAAGGATGAATATCCATCTTTTGTAGCAACATGGACTGGACTGGAAGAGATTATGCTGAGTGAAATAAGCCAAGAAGAGAAAGTCAAGTATTGCATGGTTTCACTTACTTACGGTCCATGAGGGGTAAACTGGAGGACAGTGGGAGAAGGAAAGTAAATGGGAACTAGGGTAATCTAGGGAGGGAAACAAAACAACAGAGACTTTGGACACAAAAACAAACTGAGGGACTTGGAGGGAGGGGGTGGAGGGATGGGAGAGCCTGGTGGTGGGTACTGGGGACACCTAAAGCATGGAGCACTGGGTGTGGGGAATGGGGAATGAATCTTGGAACACTGGAAAAAAATATTTTAGTAACAATAAAAAAAAAACTGCATCATATGACTTCGAACTTCTTGAATTTGTTGAGACTTGTTTTTTTGTTTTGTTTTGTTTTTTGTTTTGTTTCATTTTGTTTTGTTTTTGCCTAAATTTGAGGTATTCTGGAGAACTCCATGTGCACTTGGAAAGAATGCATAAATTCTGCTGCTTTAGAATAGAATGTTCTTGATATATCTGTTAAGCCCATCTGTTCCAATGCATCATACAAAGCCATTGTTTTCTTGTTGATTTTCTGTTTAGAATATCTGTTGGTTGATGTAAGTTGGGTGCTAATGTCCTCTACTATTATTGTGTTAATATTGAATGATTTCTTTATGTTTCTTATTAACTGTTGTATGTATTTGAGTACTCCTATATCGGAGCATTAATGTTTACAATAACTGTATCTTTTTGTTGTATCGTCCTGAATATTATTATATAATATCATTTGTTGTCTCTTGTTACATTCTTAATTTTAAAGTTTATTTCATCCCATGTCAGTGTTCCTCCTCTGGCATTCCTTGCGCATCTATTTATGTGATAGATATTTCTCTATTCCCTCTCTTTCATTCTACAGGTGTTTGGGGGTCTAAAGTTAGTCTATTGTGGCACCTGGGTGACTCAGTCATTAAGTGTATGCCTTCGGCTCAAGTTATGATCCTGGAGTCTTGGGTTCCAGCCCCACATTGGGCTCCATGCTCCTTGGGAAGATTGATTCTCCCATTCTCACTCCCCCTGCTTTTATTCCCTTTCTGTTTTTTTCTCTGTCAAATAACTAACTAACTAAATATTTTTTTTAAAAAAAATAATAAATAAAATGAGTCTATTGTAGGCAATATATAGATGGACTTAAATTTATTTATTTGACAGAGAGAAACACAGAGAGATAGAGGGAATACAAGCAGGGGCAATGAGATAGGGAGAAGCAGGCTCCCCACCGAGCAGGGAGCCCGATGTGGGGCTTGAACCCAGGTATCCGATCATGACCTGAGCCAAAGGCAGTCGCTTAACCAACTGAGCCACCCAGGTGCTTCAGACTTTGATTTCTTTTTTAATCCATCAATCATCATATATCTTTTGTCTGGAGTTTTCAGTCCATTTACTTTCAAATTAACCATTTATAGATGTGTATTTATTATCATTTTATTATTTTTATTTATTTGTGTAGATTTTCTCTGGTCTTTCTGCTCTTTCTGTCATTTATGCTTTGCTGATTTTCTTTAGTAGTATATGTGTATTCCTTTCATGTTATTTTTTATGATTAATTACCAACTTTTGATATATGGTTGCTGTTATTTTTGTATATAACCTCTTCTTCATATAACAATCTATAATAACTTAATGGTTGTTTACCATTCTTTACTCATCTCTTCCCTATGTTTTAGGTATACGTTGTCATATTCTGCATCTTATCATTTTGGGAGTCCCTTGACTAATTTTTTTACAGAAATATACAGTTGTACTGCTTTTGTGTTTCCTACCTTTATACTGTCACTTTTGTTTTCTCTTTACCAATTAAAGAGTCTCCTTTATTATTTCTTGCAGGTCTGGTTTAGTGATGGTGGGCTTCTTTAGGTTTAGTTGGTCTGGGAAACTCTTTGTCTCTGTTTCTATGCTGAATGATAGCATTGCTGGATAGAATATTCTTGGCTGCAGATTTTTTTCCCCTTCAGCATGTTGAATATATCATGCCATTCTCTTCTGGATTGCAAAATTTCTCCTGAAAAATCCTCTGCTAACCTTATGAGTTTTCCTTTTGTAAAGTACTGTCTCATGTCTTCTTTCTTTTGACATTTTTTGATCACTGTCTTTTGCCATTTTAATTAAATGTCCTGCTGTGGAACTGTTTTGTCAATTTTTTGGGGGGTTCTTTGCATTTCCTGTATTGGAGTATCTGTTTACTTCCTCAGACTAGGAAAGTTTTCAGCAATTAGTTCTTCAAATAAATGTTCTGCCCCCTTTTTTCTCAATTGCTTTATAATACAAATGTTATTACATTTGATGTGGTCACTGAATTCCCTAAATCTACTCTTGGTTTACATAATTCTTTCTTTTCTTGTTTGTTCAGCTTGATTACTTTCTATTTCTCTGTATTCTTGCTCATTAATTCATTCCTCTGCTTCTTCCATCCTGCCTTCATTCCATCAACATCCTTCTCATTTCGTTTATCGTATCCTTATGTCTGCCATTTTATTCTTATCTCTATGCTAAGTGTACCACTCATGTCTTCCACTCTTTTCCAAGTCTCCTTAGTATCCTTATGATAATTATTTTAAATAATCTATGAGGCATATTACTTATATCTGTTTCACTAGATCTCTGGCCATGGCCCTATTGTTTCATTTGGAATAAATTTTTCTGTCTTCTCATTTTGTCTCAGTCTCTGTGCCTGTGTTAGCAAAATCATCATCAACTCCTGTTCTGGAAAGTAAAGGCCTTATGAAGAGCAGGTTCTGTAGTGTCCTGCCGTAGAGTGTCCCTCTTCCCCAGGGCCTGGTACATCTAGGAATGTTTCCAATGTTTGTTGAGTGTTCTCCAGTAACTTTGTCCTGACAACTTTATCATTCAGGCCAGTTATCTGCAGATGTTATCTTTGCCTATTGTGGGTAGTGTTTGGTGGTTGACCTGAAAGTGTCACATTTTAACTAGGTATGCTCTAGTGTGTTGGGGTAGTGAGACCTGCAACCACTACTACAAAACTGAGGATCCAGAAGATTCCTGTGTTGGTAGATGCAGTTTGAAGAGGGGTTTGGTCTGATCTTCTGTGGGAGAAGCCTCTCACTTTCCAACTCAATTTATTTTGGGATTTATTTTCCCAATATGTTACCTTGTGTGCCCATCTGTCTCTTGCACTTCTTTGTACCACTTCTCCCTTGCCACCTTAGTGGTCACTATTTGTTTTTCTCTCAAACCACTTTTCTGTACTTCCTACCTTCTTTGATGTGACCTCTTTTCTATCTTTAGTGGTGGAGTTTGTTCTGCCTGTCTTGAGGTCAATTTCTGGAATATTCAGAATGATTTGATGATATATAGTTGTATTTGTGGGAAGAGGTAAGTGTAGGGTCTTCCTACTCTGCCACCATCATCCAACTTCTCACTCCACTTGAAATTAAATTAAAATTTGGATGCTGCTCTTACTGTTCCACCAAAATTATCTTTGCCAAAGTCTCTTCTGGACTTTATATTGCCATGTTAAGACACATTGTTCAGCCAAGTACAGGAGGTCTGAGACACAGCAGTCAAACAGAAGAAGAAATTAAAAATCAAACAAAAGGAAGTAAATGGCA
Source organism: Spilogale gracilis (assembly GCA_004023965.1). Taxonomy (NCBI): domain Eukaryota; kingdom Metazoa; phylum Chordata; class Mammalia; order Carnivora; family Mephitidae; genus Spilogale; species Spilogale gracilis. The sequence continues at coordinate 58,288 of PITA01004933.1, read as the reverse complement.
TCCAAATCAGTAAGGAGAAATATTTCCCTCTTTGTAGATGACATGATATTGTATGTAGATAACCCAGAAGACTATACACACACACACACACACACACACACACACACACACACACTTGCTAGAGATGATAAATAAATTCAATAGTCATAGGTTACAAAATAAATGTATAGAAATCAGTCTCATTTCTATATACCAATAATGAAGCAACAGAAAAATAAATTAAAAATAATCTTATTTGTACCTGCTGTAAAAATTATAGGATCATAGAATAGACTTAATATGTAGAAAGTCCTGTACCCTGAAAGCTATAAAATACTGGGAAAGAAAAATGATGATGATGATTGGGGCGCCTGGGTGGCTCAGTTGGTTAAGCGACTGCCTTCGGCCCAGGTCATGATCCCGGAGACCCGGGATCGAGCCCCACATCGGGCTCGCTGCTCTGCAGGGAAGCCTGCTTCTCCCTCTCTCACTCCCCTTGCTTGTGTTCCCTCTCTCACTGTGTTTCTCTCTGTCAAATAAATAAATAAATAAAATCTTTAAAAAAAATAAGAAAAATGATGATGATACAAAGAAATGGAAAGTCCATGCTCATGGATTGGAAAAAATATATATTGTCCAAATGTCTATATTACTCAAAGTTAACTACAGACTTAATACAAATCTTGTCAAAATGCTAACAGTGATTTTCAATAGGACTAAAAGAAACAATTGAAAAAGCTTTATGGAACCATAAAAGACCCCAAATAGCCGAAGCAGCCTTGAAAAAAGAAATATAAATTTGGAGACATCAACATTCTGGACTTCAAGTTATTTTACAAATCTGTAGTCATCAAAACAGTGATAAAATAGTGATAAAAATAGACACATAGATCAATAGAACAGAGTAGAAAGTCCAAAAATAAGTTACACCAAATGGTCAATAAATGTTCAACAAAAACGAAAGAGTATCCAATGGGAAGAGGACAGTCTGTTTAATGAATTGTGTTGGGGAAACTGGACAGTTTCATGCAAAGGAAGGAAACTAGGTCATTTACTTACACCATAGAAAAAATTGAAATTCAAGTGGTTTGAATATCTAAATATGAAACCTGAAACCATCAAAATCCTAGAAGAAAATACCTGCAGTATCCTCCTTGACATCAGTCATATCAATTTTTTTTTCTAGATATGTCTTCTGGGGCAAGGGAAACAAAAGCAAAAATAAACTGTTGGGACTACATCAAAATATAACGTTTCTGCACAGCAAATAACAATCAACCAAACTAAAAGGCAACCTATGGAATTGTAGAAGATATCTGCAAGTGACATGCCCAATAAAGGGTTAGTATCCAAAATGTACAAAGAATTTATAAAACTCATCACCCAGAAAAATGAATAATCTAGTTAAAAATGGATAGAAAGCAAAAACAGATATTTTTCCAAGGAAGACATACAGGTGACTAACAGACACATAAAAAAATGATCATCACTTACCATCGGGGAAATGCAAATCAGAACTGGAAAGAGATACCACCTTACACCTGGCAGAATGTCTCAAATCAACAACACAAGAAACAACAGGTATTAGCGAGACTGTGGAGATAAAGGAGCCCTCTTACAGTGTTGGTGGGAAGGCAGAGTGGTGCACCTAGTGTGGAAAACAGTTTGGAGGTTCCTCAAAGAGTTGAAAATAGAACTACCCTATTATCCAAAAATCACACTACTAGGCATCTATCTATAGAATACAAGAACACTAATTCAAGTGATACATGCACCCCTGTATTTATAGCTAAATTACTTACAATAGTGAAGTGATGGAAGCTGGTCAAGTGTCCATCAGTTGATGAAAGGATAAACAGGATATGGTATGATATGTATACTTACATGTATATATACATACCACGGAATGTTATTCAGCCATAAGTAATGAAATCTTGCCATTTTCAATGCCATGGATGGAGCTAAAGAGCATAATGCTAAGTGAAATAAGTCACAGAATGATAAATGCCATATAATTTAATTCATATGTGGAATTTTTTTTTTACAAAAAAGAAGAAATGAGTATAGTTAAAAGAGAGAGAGATATCAATAAACATATTCAACCATAGAGAAAAAAACTTATGGTTACCAGAGGGTGGAGATTGGGGTGGATGAGTTAAATAGGTGATGGAGATTAAGAAATGCACTTGTAATGATCACTGGATAATGAATGGATTCGTGAAACAGTGTCTTGTATACCAGAAACTAATATCACACTGGATATTAAGTATACTGGAATAAAAAAATAATTAAAATGTTAGTTTGGAGTATATAAATCAGTAACATATGCTAAAGCTTTAAAATCAAGGGTAGGACACTTGGGTGGTTCAGTTGGTTGGGTGACTGTCTTTGGCTTGGGTCATGATCCCAGAGTCCTGGGATTCAGTCCCATATTGGGCTCCCTGCTCAGCGGGGAGTCTTCTTCTTCCTCTGACAATCTCCCCTTTCGTGCTCTCTTTCTCTCTCTCTCTCTCTCTCTCTCTCTCTCTCTCTCTCTCTCTCAAATAAATAAATAAAATCTTTAAAAAAATAAAATCAAGGGTACATTTTTGTTTTCTTTAAACCATAGCTTTGATTTACTTATTACTTCATATAACCAGATATAATAGTTAAACAGAGATTCAATGATATGCAATGAAATTTTGTCTCTCAAGTATAATTTGCACTTTCAAATGGACAGAGGATAATAGTATAAAATACATAAAGTGGGCTATGTGAGGATATGTCATTTTTTGTCTGGTTTGTTTGACATATTTATTTTAGAAGTAGTAATTTTGAACCATCCCTGGTAGACTGAGTAGAATGAGTTAAGTGGAAATGGATAGTCCTTTGATGGGTTTAAAAATGCAAATGTGGGGTTAGCTTTTTAAAATAATACGTCTTTAGACAAACCTAACACTGGGAAGCCTTCTGTCTGTGATAAGCACTGTTAAAAAGATGTAGTTCTATTCCACAAAAGCAATGTATAATAATTTTTCAAGTGTCAGAATAAATTTAGTGGGATGTCAAAACTCAAATGTTACCTAAAAAGTGAAAATTACATAAAATTACTTCTCAAAACTGTGTGAATAAGTTACTCCCCTGACATTGGGTGATTCAGATGCAATTATAAAAAAAATTGCATAGTTCTAAATTGGAAAGGAAACTCTTGGGATAACATGCTTTTTTTGGTATGTTAAAGAAATCAGTGCCACAGAAAGTCATTTCTCTCATTTAAAAGCATCAAAAAGCTAATGAACAGTTAAGATACCCCTGATTTTCTGTGAAGTTTTAACTTTAAACATTAATGCAATTTGTTACCTGTTTTTTTCCCCACATTTTTGAGATAATGTGAAAATACTAACTTTTCGGAATGCATTTTCAAAGTGGTTTGTAAGTGACCAAGTAGTGTGCAAGCTCATTTGAAAGCAGTATATTTTTTATTTATTTGAAGCCTTTTTTTCCATAATCCATCTCATTTTTTTCTGACTTGATAGCTTTCTTTCTTAAAGTTCCTATATGCAAAATTTAGGGCATATCTCACCTCCTCTTCTTACTTATTGTTCAACCATACTTTTGTTTAAAAAACCAAAACTTGCTCTTTTGGTCAACTTCTGACTCTCCATTTTCTGTCCCTTACATTTATTATTTTAACCTTACTCTTGTTCTCTCTTCTCTCTATAGAAGGTGAACAGGTAGCACTCACTCTTGCTGTTAGATCATGTAATGGAATTATTAGGTATGTATGCATTCAAAGCCTATAAAACTGTTATTCCATTGACTATCTTTCTGTGTTAGGGCACTGATATGTTAAGTCTAGACAGGAAAGGGCACCTGGGTGGCTCAGTGGGTTAAAGCTTCTGCTTTTGGATCAGGTCATGATCTCAGGGTTCTGGGATCGAGGCCCGCATAGGGCTCTCTGCTCAGTGGGGAGCCTGCTTCCTCCTCTCTCTCTACCTGCCTCTCTGCCTACTTGTAATCTCTCTCTCTGTCAAATAAATAAATAAAATATTTAAAAAAAAAGAGTTTAAAAAATTCTAGACAGGAAAAAGGAAGTATTAAATGAATTTAGACTGTGTAGTAAGTTATTATGTTTAGTTAAGGATTTAAGAATAAATAGGGAGTGCCTGGGTGGCTCAATTGATTAAGTGTCCAACTCTTGATTTTGGCTCAGGTCATGATCTCAGGGTTGTGAAATAAAGCCCCATGTGGGGCTCCATCCTGAGCATGGAGTCTACTTAAGATTCTGTCTCTCCCTCTCCATCTGTCCCTCCTCTGTTCATGCTATTTATTTAAAATAAATAAATAAAAATCTTCAAAAGAATAAATAGGAATTGGGACTTTCAAAATGACATACAAATGCAAATTTTTCTAAAAGCAAGTTATGTGATGTGTAGAATACATTACCCTTATTCTTCCCTTTGCTTTGAATTCAAAGTCTCTGCCCAAGGTAAAAGTCAGACCCTTTGGGCCAGACCTGGTGGAAATATGAATCATTTGGTAGGTAAGAACAATTCATGCAATTTTTTCTCTCTCCTCTGCTTTCATAAGGTTAAATGTAATTCAAATGTTTTTTTGAAAGTGTGATCTAAAAGCCAGGCTAAAAGATTAATACCCAGTCCTTTTCAGAAGTAGTGATCAGTCGATGATCTCCCTAATCTAATTTTCAGTGTTAAGTAGATCACACAATTGCATGACATTGAGCAAAGTACTTTCATAGCTATCATTTCACTTTCTCATTTATATTACATTAATGTTGATGTGGTCAACAAATATTTATTGAGCCACTACTATATACCAAGTAGCATTCAGAGTCCTTGAAACATAGCATTAAAAAGAGTAAATACTAATTTTTGTCTTCTCTAAGTTTATTACCTAATCAGTATAATAATATTATTATTATATAATTATATAATATATGATATATTATTAAATATAATTATATAGTTAATATAATTGTATAATAACAAGTATTATTATTATTATTTTATTTATTAAGTACACTCCATGTCTATCATGGAGACCAACCCAGGGCTTGAACTCACAACTCCAAGTATAAGACATGAGCTGAGATCAAGAGTCAGACACTTAACTGTCTGAACGACCCAAATGCCCAGTGTAATTATGTTTTTAAGTTTAAATATAAGACTTCTGACACATTTGACTTTATCTTATATGATTTTTAGTAGAAGTACTGGAAATATGTTAATTTTATAGAAAACCAAGCAAAGGGAGAATCTCATTTAAAAATATAGTAGAGAAACCTCTTAGCAAAGAAATCTGAAAAGACAATTTAAAGTGCTAACCTCTCTTACCCTAGAGAATACTTGAAAATGTATGCCCTGTGTATATATTATTGTATTTTATTTTAATCATTTTGACCTCTTAACCACTTTAGGAACATTTATGGAACTTCAAATATGATCTCTCACTCTTAAATTGATATTATGACACAATACAAGAACATGGTGTTATTTTTTAAAAGTTTTTATTTAAATTTCACTTAATTGTGGCACCTGGCTGTCTGTTTGTTAAGCATCTGACTTTGGCTTGGGTCATGATCCCAGGGTCCTGGGATTGAACCCCACAATAGGCTTTCTGTTCAGTCTGGAATCTGCTTCTCCCTCTCCCCACTGCTTGTGTTCTCTCTTGCTATCTCTCTCTCTCAAATAAAAAAAATTCTTAAAAAAGATAAATTCCAGTTAGTTAACATACAATGCAATGTTAGTTTTAGGCCTACTGTATTGTGATCCAACACTTCCATACAACACCCAGTGCTGATCACAAATGCATTCCTTAGTTCTCATCATCTATTTAACCCACCCCCCATCCACCTTTCCTCTAGTAACCGTCAGTTTATTCTTTATAGTTAAGGATCTCTTTCTTCGTTTACCTCTTTGTCTTCTTCCCCCCATGCTTCTTTGTTTTGTTTCTTAAATTCCACATATAAGCAAAATCATATCATATTTGTCTTTCTCTGACTGACTTATTTCACTTAGCACACTCCTTTTCAACTAGATCTTTCCCATCATCTACAAACATGCTCAAGTTACTCCTATTTAAAACACAACTAAACTAAATTGAACTATACTCTCTCATATTTCATAGCTTTTGTTTCTCCTACCTATTTTATTAAAGATACAAATTGACACTTCCCATCTTCTTTGTTTTTCAAGTTTTTATTTAAATTCCAGTTAGTTAATGGGGCGCCTGGGTGGCTCAGTTGGTTGGGCGACTGCCTTCGGCTCAGGTCAGGATCCCGGAATCCCGGGATCGAGCCCCACATCGGGCTCCCTGCTCGCGGGAAGCCTGCTTCTCCCTCTCTCACTCCCCCTGCTTGTGTTCCCTCTCTGGCTGTGTTTCTCTCTGTCAAATAAATAAAATATTAAAAAAAAACAAAAAACCCCTAAATTCCAGTTAGTTAAAAGGCAGTGTAATATTAGTTTCAGGTGTAGAATTTTAGTGATTCAACACGTCTATACAACATTTGGTGATCATCACAAGTGTTCTCCTAATCTTCATTTCACTGGGGTTTTCAGCACAATTCTACATAGGTCAAACTCCCACATTTTTGAAATATTTTCTTTTGTATTTTATGACAACTCACTTTTTGATTTTCCTCTTCCCTCACTGGTTCCTCTTTCTTTATCTCTTTTGCAGGCTTATTCCCATTATTTCAACACTAAATGTTAGAGTTCCTAAAGGATTCCTCTAGACCCTTGTCTCTTTTCACTGTTTATTCTGACCTTGATCTCATCTATACCCACAAAGGGCTTTACTTGCTAATCAAACTCATATGACTTAAAAATTCATATCTCTAGCCAAAATGGTGTCCTAACATTTTTATTCTATAATGGCTCATTTTTAACATTTTTTTTCACACTGCTGCTGAAGTGATCTTTTTAAAGCATAAACCCGGTCTTTTTTGTCAATTAATCTAGAAAATAGTTGACACAGCCTAGGAAACTTTTCATTGTATAATCCCAGCTATCTCTTTAGTTGTAACAATAATATGGTATCCATTACACTCTACAACACAGCCCCACAGGGTTTTCAGTCTCTATAATATACTATGCCTTCTCTTTAACCATGTTATTATTTCTTCTTGTAGTTAATGGCTTTTCACCTTAGATATCATCTTAGGTCTCAGCTTAGATATCACTTCCTTGGAGAACAATTCTCTTATTCTCTTACCTCTCAATTTAAAATATTTTTGTTTGTTTATTTGTTTGTTTTGTCATAAATCCAGTTTCATTTACTTAAGAAAATTTATCTCAAGTTGTAATTTTTCATTCATTCTTTAATGCAATCATTTGACTAATAACTCTCTTCCTGAGATATTATACTACAGTGTGAGCTCCATAAGGCTATATGCCCTTTCAACTTCATCTTCTCATTGTAACTCCAAAGGCTAATACAGATTCTGGCACATAATACCTGTTCAATACATATTGGGACACAACACAGTGAATGGTTATTAGTACAGAATGTATGATTATTTTAGTATCCCCCTTAAGAAAACTTTAAAGTAATATTTCAAGAGGACTGTAATTCCATTTCTAGTGGATGATAAATAATAAGAACAAAATGATGTGTCTGATGTAATTGGAAGATATGAAATGAAAATCTCTTGTAGCACCTTGACTCTGTGATTTGACTACTTCCAGTTTTGAAATTTAGTGGTGGATTTCTTTTTTTAGGTTTTATTATGTGACCCAAATTTTGTGTAAAATATGTATTTCCCTTTAATCTTTGTGAAAGAAAATCACAGCTCTTCTCTCTGATGTTCTCTATGATCCCTCTGAATTTTCAGATACTGTTGTGAGTTCTAAACATGGCCAGACAAAGACACATGTGTGTTCATATGCATATACAGAATACACACATATAAACACCAGGGACACATTAAAACACTATTAAAACACTAATTACCTACTTTTAAAGAAGACTTTATTTATTAATTTATTTTACTGAGAGAAACACAGTGAGAGAGGGAATACAAGCAGGGGGAGTGGGAGGGAAGAAGTAGGCTTCCTGCTGAGAAGGGGGCCTAATGTGAGCCTCAATCCCAGGACCCTAGGTTCGCGATGTGAGCTGAAGGCTGATGCTTAACTCACTGAGCCACCCAGGTGTCCCAAAGAACTAATTACCTATTAAAGAAATTTGGGTTTTCATTTTTTATTTTGTAGGAAATGAACATCCACCCTCTTGTTGACTTACTAAATATGACAGGAAGAGAGCCTTTTCCAACTGTGAGTGAACAACTTCTTATTTGGGTAAGATGTTTATAGATATTATCTAGATGATCTTGTTGACTGGAACTAAGCTTTATGAATTGGCCCCTAACTGTGAGGTCTTTTTTATAATTGGATTTTTCTCCTAATAAAAAGAGATAAGATTCTCTAACTTTTAAAATGATATTTGTTATTTTGCATCCATCTGTAATTTGAAAAGAAAAGAAAAATCAGTTATACTGGTAAGGGATAAGAAAAATGAAAATCTGGATTCTAGTCTTCACTCTGTTACTTCCTAGAATCCCACATTATCTTATAAAAGTCCTTTAACCTCTTTATAGCCTTGGTTTACTACTAGGTAAATAAAACTGGTGTTTATGTGATCTCTGAGGGCCTATCCATGTTAGATAATGTACAAAATACAAATGATTTTGTTTCAAACTATGATTTTAGTGTTTTTGCTTACTTTATTATACTTATTCTTGTTAAATTTTTATTTAAATCCAAATAACCAACATACAGTACATCATTAGTTTCAGATGCAGTGTTCAGTAATTTATCAGTTACATATAACACACAGTGCTTATCACATCATTTGCCCTGCTTAATGTCCATCACCCAATTACCCCATTCTTGCCCCAATATCCCTCCAGCTACTCTCAGTTCGTTTCCTATAGTTAAGAGTCTCCCATAGTTCTTCCTCTCTGATGACTTCACATTCTGTTTTCCCTCCCTTCCCTTTTGATCTCCTGCACTATTTCTTATATTCCACATATGAGTGAAATCACATGATAATTACATTTCTCTGATTCACTTATTTAGCTCAACATAATACCCTCCAGTTCTACTACATCAATGTAAATGGTAACTATTCTTCCTTTCTCATGGCTGAGTAATATTTCATTATATATATACCACATCTTTATTCATTCACCTGTCAATGGACATCAGGTTTCTTTCCAGTTTGTCTATTGTGGCTACTGCTGCTGTGAACAGTGTGGTGCATGTGCTCCTTTAGATCACTACATTTACACATTTGGGGTAACTACCTAGTAGTACAAATGCTAGGTATAAGGGTACATCTATTTTTCACTTCTCAAGGAACCTCTATATAGTTTTCCAGAGTGTCTGTATCACCTTGCATTCCCACCAACAGTGTAAGAGGGTACCCCTTTCTCCACATCCTTGTCAATATTTGTTGTTTCCTGACTTGTTAATTTTACCAATTCTGACTGGTGTATTGTGGTATCTCATTGTGATGTTAATTTGTATTTTCCTGATGCTAAGTGATGTGGAGCATTTTTCATGTGTCTGATAGCCACTAGTATGTCTTCTTTGGAAAAACGCCTTTTCATGTCTTCTGCTCATATAGTTTTATTATTTTTAAATATTTTATTTATTTATTTGTTTGTTTATTTCACACATACACACACACACACACACACACACACACACACGAGTACAGGCAGAGGGAGAATTAGGCAGAGGGAAAGGGAGAAGCATAATCCCCAAACAGAAGGGAGTCCAATGTGGGGCTCCATCCCAGGACCCTGGGATCATGACCTGAACCAAAGGCAAATGCTTAACTGAATGAGCCACCCAGGTGCCCCTTTTGACCATATCTTGACTGGATTTTTTGTTTTATGGGTATTGAGTTTGATAAGTTTTGATAGATCATTTAATAGTCCATTATTTGATATGTCATTTGCAAATATCTTTTCCCATTCCATAGGTTGCTTTTTTAGTTTTGTTGAATGTTTTCTTTGATCTGCAGAAGCTTTTTGTCTTGGTGCAGTCCCAATAATTCCCTGTTGCTTTTGTTTTCCTTGCCTTTGGAGATGAGTCTAGCAAGATGTTGCTTCAGCTGAGGCAGAAAAGGTTACTGCCTGTTTTCTCCTCTAGGATTTTGATGGATTCCTTTCTCACATTAGGTCTTTCATCCATTTTGAGTTTATTTTGGTGTAAGAAAATGGCCCAGTTGCATTATGCTACATGTGCTATCTAATTTCCCAACACCATTTATTGGATATTTTCTTTTTTACATTGGATATCCTTTCCTGCTTTTTCAAAGATTAGTTGACCACAGAGTTCAGGGCCCATTTCATAGTCCATTATTCTGTTCCATTGATCTATGTATCTGTTTTTGTGTCAGTACTGTACTTTCTTAATGATTATAGCATTGTAATACAGTTTGAAGTCTGACAATGTGACACCTCCAGCTTTCCTTTTCTTTTTCAACATTCATCTGGTGATTCAGGATCTTTTCTCGTTCCATACAAATTTTAGGATTGTTTGTTCTAGCTTTGTGAAAAATGTCAATAACATTTTGATAGGAATTGCATTGAATGTGTAAATTGATGTGGGTGGCATAGACATTTTCACAATGTTTATTATTCCAATCCATGAACCTGGAACCTTTTCTTCCTCATTTATTTGTGCCTTCCTCAATTTATTTCTTAAATATTCTGTAGTTTTTAGAGTGCAGATCCTTTACCTCTTTGGTTAGGTTTATTTCTAGGTATCTTATGGTTCTTGGTAAAATTGTAAATGAGATAAATTCCTTAATCTCTCTTTCTTCTGTGTCATTGCTAGTGTATATAAATGCAATTGATTTATTTGCATTGATTTAATATCCTGCCTGTTGCTGGATTCCTCATAAGTTCTAGCAATTTGGGGGTGGAGTCCTTTGTGTTTCCTACATAAAGTATCATGTTGTCTGTGTAGAGTGAGAATTTGCCTTCTTCTTTGTCAATCTGAATGCCTTTTATTTCTTTTTGTTGTGTGATTCCTGAGGCTAGAACTTCTAATACTATGTTGAACAACAGTAGTGAAAGTGGGCATCAGTGTTGTATTCTTAACCATAATGGAATGGGAAAAAACTCCGTTTTTTTTTTCCATTGAGAAAGATATTCCTTGTGGGTTTTTCATACATGGCTTTTATGATATTGAGGTATGTTCCTTCCATCCTTACACTGTGGAGAGTTTTAATCAAGAAAGGATGCTGAATTTTTAAAAAAAAATTTTCTGCATCAATTAAGAAGATCATATTGTTCTTTTCCTCCCTTTTATTAATGTTATGTTCACATTGATTTATTTGTGATTGTTGATCCATACTTGCAACCCAGGAATAAATCCCTCTTGGTTGGGAACAATCATTTTCAATGTACTGTTGGATCCTACTGGCTAGTATTTTGGTGAGAATTTTGGCATCCATGTTCATCAGAGATATTGGTCTATAATTCTTTTTGGTGGGGTCTTTGTCTGGTTTTGGGAACAAGGAAATTCTGGCCTCATAGAATGTGTCTGGAAGTTTTCCTCCCCTTTTTATTTTTTGAAATAGTTTCAGAAGAATAATTATTAGTACTTCTTTAAATGTTTGGTTTATTTTCCCTGTGAAGCCATCTGGTTCTGGACTCTTGTCTCTTTAATGATTTTTCATTACTGCCCCAATTTCCTTGCTTGTTATGGGTCTGTTCAGGTTTTCTATTTTTTTACCTGTTTTAGTTTAGTTTATATGTTTCAAGAATGCATCCATTTCTTCCAGATTGCCTAATTTGTTGGAATATAGTTGCTCATAATATGTTCTTAAAATTGTTTCTATTTTCTTGGTGTTGGTCATGGTCTCTCCTCTTTCATTCATGATTGTATTAATTTGAGTCCTTTCTCTTTTCTTTCAGATAAATGTGGCTAAGTGTAGGGGTCTTTCAATCTCATTAATTCTTTCAAAGAACCAGCTTCTAGTTTCACTGATCTATTCTCCTGTTCTTTTGGTCTATTTCATGATTTTTGCTCTAGCCTTTATAATTTCTCTTCTCCTGCTTGGTTTAAGGCTTTATTTGCTATTCTTTCACCAGCTCCTTGCAATGTAACTTTACCTTGTGTATTTGAGCCTTTTCCAACTTTTTGTGAAAGGCATGTATTGCTATGTACATCCCTCTTACAACCACCTTTGCTGTATCCCAAAGGTTTTGAACAGTTGTGTTTTCATTTTCATTTGTTTCCATGATTTTTCTTTAATTATCCTTTAATTTTCTGGTTGATCCATTCACCCTTTAGCAGGATGCTCTTTAACCTCCAAGTATTTGAGTTCTTTCCAAATTTCTTTCTCTGAGCAAATTCAAGTTTCAAAACATTGTTGTCTAAATATATGCAGGGAAAAATATCAATCTTTTGGCATTGCTTAAGTCCTGATTTGTCACCCGGTATGTGAAATATTCTGGAAATGTTCTATGTGTACCAGAGTAGCCTGTGTATTCTGTGGCTTTAGAATGAAATGCTTTTTATGTATCTGTAAAGTCCATCTGGTCCAGTGTGTCATTCAATGTCCTTGTTTCCTTGTTGATCTTTTGCATAGATGATCTATCCATTGCTGTGAGTGGGGTTTTGAATTCCCCTACTATTATTGTATTATTGTCAATGTGTACTATTATTGTATTATTACCAATGTGTTTAAATTTGTTATTAATCAATTTATATAATTGGCAGCTCCCACATTAGGGACATCGATTTTTAGAATTATTAAATCTTTCTGTTGAATAAATCCTTTAACTATGATATAGTGTCTCTCTTCATCCTTTACTACAGTGTTTGGTTTTAAATCTAATTTGTGTGATATGAGGATTGCTGCCCCAGGTTTCTTTTGAGGTCCATTAGCATGATAAATGGTTCTCTACCCCCTCACTTTCAGTCTGGTGGTGTCCTTAGTTTCACAATGGGTCTCTTTAGATAGCATATAGGTGGGTCTTACTTTGTTATCCAATCCAATACCTTGTGACTTTTTTTTAAAAGATTTTATTTATTTACTTGACAGAGAGAAATACAGCAAGAGAGGGAACACAAGCAAGGGGAGTGAGAGAGGGAGAAGCAGGCTTCCTGCCGAGCAGGCAGCCCGATGTGGGACTCGATCCCCGGTCTCCGGGATCATGACCTGAGCTGAAGGCAGTCGCTTAACCAACTGAGCCACCCAGGCGCCCCTACCTTGTGACTTTTGATTGGGACATTTAGTCCCTTTTCATTCAGAGTAACTATTGACATATATGAATTTAGTGCCATTGTACCAACTGTAAAATCTCTGTTTCTGTAGATTGTCTCTGTTACTTTCTGGTCTCTGTTGCTTTTGGGCTCTCCCTTTGCTTACAGGGTCCCCTTTAATATTTCTTTCAGGGCTGGTTTATTGATCACTAATTATTTTAGTTTCCATTTCTTGTGGAAGTTCTTTTGTCATATAGTGAGTTAGTGTAGAGACAAAATGATTACTCTGTATCTAATAACTTAGAACAATGAGAGGCTGAAGGGGCTATACCACCAGGCACTGCCATGAAGTGCAAGCACAGAGGTGAAGCCTTGAATCTAGGTGTACTCTTGGTTTTATTATTGTAGAATGTAAAATATGGAGAAACAAGGGAAAAATAATTCAAGAATGCAATCACATATGGGGCAGCAAGAGATTGTATACATGATGTATACATGATTATCAGCACAAGTCCTAGTGAGGCGTTAAGTAGGGTTTGCAGGAGATGGGAGGGCTGACCTCCATAGGCATAACTATTTTATCCTCCATCATTGCTGTTTTCAGCAAGTAATGTTTCCTGTACAGAATGATGGGTGAATGATTGGCTTTTGCCACATGTACACAGTTTTTGCAATATATACATGTTCCTCTTTTTATTGTTTGGTGTTTTTTTTACCCACTGAGGTCTTTCTCTCCCACACTCAATCTTTCCTTCCATTCTGAATGATGGCCTTGCTAGATAAACTATTATTGGCTGCATGTTTTTCTCATTTAGTATCTTGACTATATCATGCCAGCTTTTTTTGGCCTTCCAGGTCTGTGTAGATGGGTCTGATGCCATTTTAACATTTCAACCATTGTAGGTTAAGGAGCTCTTACCTCAAGCTGCTTTCAGGATTTTCTCTTTATCTCTGAAAATTTCAAGCTTCATTATTTTATGTCAGGGTGTTGATCTATTTTTATTGATTTTGGGGGATGTTCTCTCTAACTCTTAGAGTTGAATTCCTTCTTTCTTTCACCACATTAGGGAAGTTCTTGATATGATTTGATCATATATACATACTGCCCCCCCCTCTTTATTCTACCTCTGGAGCCCTTATAATTCTAATATTATTTTGTTTTATAGTATTGCTGATTTCTCAAAATCTCCTCCATTAGTTATTTTTCTCTCTTTTCTCCAGCTACCTTCCTCTCCATCAATTTGTCTTCTGTGTCACTTACTCTCCCCTCTGCCTCATTTGCCCTAGCTCTTACAGCATCTGATTTAGATTGCATTTCAGAGCATTTTTAATTTTTGCCTGATTAGATTTTATTTCTGCACCTAGAGATTCTCTAGTGTCTTTTATGCTTTTTTCAAGCTCAGCTAGTAAATTTATAATTGTTATCCTATAATCCAGTTTTGACATTTTATTTCTATCCATATTGATTAGATCTGTGACAGAGCGTATTACCCTCTGGTTATTTCATTTTTGGTGAATTCCTCCTTCTAGTTATTTTGCTTAGAGAATAATGAATGGATGAGAGAACACAATTAAAAAATATCAAACACTGGGGCGCCTGGGTGGCTCAGTTGGTTAAGCGACTGCCTTCGGCTCAGGTCATGATCCCGGAGACCCGGGATCGAGTCCCACATCAGGCTCTCCGATCAGCGGGAAGCCTGCTTCTCCCTCTCTCACTCCCCCTGCTTGTGTTCCCTCTCTGGCTGTGTTTCTCTCTGTCAAATAAATAAAATCTTAAAAAAAAAATATCAAACACAACCCAGTGGAATAAACACTAGACAAATATAAAGATGTCAGAAAGCAAAAAGAAAAAAAAGAAAAGAGAGAATAAGAGAGAATATAATCTGCCATGTGGACAAAACATGGTGATCCACTTCATCCTGGGGGTATTTTGGTTAATAGACCCTAAATCCCAAAGTTGTAAATAAAACAAAAATTATATAAATACAGAAATAAATTTGAATACAGAAAAAGGAAACTAAAAATGAAGAATGTATCTATAAAATGTAAATACAAAAATCAAGGTTAAAAAAAGACAAAAATAAAGGTTGGTAAAATAAGAAACTAGTTGAAATAGAAAAAAAGAGAAAAAGAAAAAAGAAAAAAGAAACAAAGATAAAAGAATTATGAGAAGAAACCTCAACTTCTATGCACTGTTTTCCCCTAGTACTGGAATTTATCAATTTTTCATGCTAGGGAAACTTGGTGTTCCCCTGTACCAGCTGGTCTTCTGGAGGACCCTGCTGCACTGATTTTCAGCTTTCTTTGCTTAGGCATAGTTGTACTGCCCCTTACCAAGGCCATGGGCTCAGTGAAAGCTTCTTTGGAGTCTTCTTTGTGGTTTTTGTTCCCTGAATGCTTTCTTCCCCAATTCGGATGATGAAAACGAAAATAGCTGACCCTGATCTCCAGCCTCACAGCTGAAAGATTGTTGACCCTTTTCTTCAGTAAACCCTCAGGGAAAATAAATCCCCACTTTGTGTGCACCAAACGCTACAGACTCCTGTGGTGTGCACCCAGGTCGATCCTCCTGCCGGAGGGAGGAGGGTTGCTTTGGGTCTGCCACTTCCAAGACCCATGCACGGAGGAGAGCAATTGCTCAATCAGGCCATAGTTCACAGTTGATGAAAAATGACTTGAGAGACCACTCCTGGACTTGCTGACTACAGCTGATTTCCTTTCTTCAGTGCTTTGGAACTCTGCTTTCTCAAGCACCGCTATTCTTTCCAGGACCTTGGGGATCTTGAGACCACACTGTCCAAACTAGTTTTCTGCTCCATTGCACAACTTGAGCACCTTTCAGGCAGGGACATCTCTCACTGGAGCAGATTTCTAAAAGGACTGATTTTGTGCTCTGTGGCTATCTCACTTTCTGGTGGCTGGCTTCCATAGGCTCCCTCCTCCTGTTGTTTATCTTCTGATATAGCCCCTCAGATTCACCTCTCTGGACTTCCTACCTTACAAAAGTTGGTCTTTTTTCTCTTTGTAGGATTCTAGCAAATTTTTTCTTACATCTCAGGTTGACTTCATAGGTGTTCAGAATGATTTGATAGTTCTCTAGCTAAATTCAGGGACCAGATGAAACGAGGTCCCCTGATCTACTGCCATCTTTAAACTACCATTTTTTATACTAATTCTTAATACTAGACTGAGTTGCCCAGTGTTTAGCTTATTTTCTGTTTGATATTATAAGATAATCATTTATTAGCTTACCTATGTAGCCCATATGTAATTAGAAAAGTTTCCTGAATGTACTTTGGTCTTCAGGGATTTGTTTTATAACATCAAGGCATTAAGAAAGCTAAAAATTTTAATAGTCAAACTGTAAAATATACTTTTCAAAATAGGCTTTCAAAATTAGCCAGAGTTGAGTGGAAAATGCCTCATTTCTACATTACAAGTAAGGTGAGCTTCAGAAAAAATTAAAGATATAAACTGTCATTTGGTTTATCTTTTTAAAGAAGCAGAATTTGAGTTGTTACTTATCCTAGGTGGGCTGTTATAAAATATAATAACAAAAATGTTGAAATATAGAGAATATTAAGAATAATTTCAAGGTACCTATAGATTTATTAATAATTAAGACAATTTGGGGATTTTAATCAAATTGGAGAGAATATTCATCATGTATTTTTTTTCTAATTTTAATGTAGCTTGGTCCATAGCTTTCTGGGATACATTTTCAGCACTTATAACTACTTTTTACATATTCCCATACATTTTATTAATAGCATGTACTTATGAATGTTACATGTAAGCATGACTAATTCAACTTTTTACATTCTTTTCTTCAAATTTTAATATTTGATTCTCAAGTTGTAAAAATAAATGTTGGGATTTTTACTATAAATGAATGAAATTTGTAGTTAATTTGGGGAAAATTCATGTTTTTATTGTTTTAGTCCTTCCATATGAATTTTAATGACTGCATAATAAATATTAAATTGGTAAAAATACTTTTTGTAACCAACTTATAGGACTGAATAAACTTTATTTTCCCTTTTCCATTTAAAAAAGGTCAACTGTACAGAATTTCAATGACAGTTTGATGAATATATATATACCTTTTACCTGAATCCATTGTTACCTCTGCTCCCTTTGTTTTACCACACTGTCTATATATGGACATAGTATTGTTATTTGTTCAAATCATTTGGGACTATGTTACAGACATCTGATTATGCATTGCTAAATACTTCTGCCTGTATTAATATTTTCTAAGAAAAAGAAGATTCTAGTACATAATCACAATTATTTATGTTTATCAAATTTCAAAAGTTTAAAATTGATAAAATAGTGTTATCTAATATAATTTGTATTCAAAATTTTGCCAAATGTCACAATAATGTTTTATAGCATTTTCTTCAACCCAAAGAGAGAGATAGTGAGAGAGCTCAAGCGGGGGAGCTGCAGGTATAGGGAGAGAGAGAAACAGGCTGTCTGCTGAGCAAGGAGCCTTACCTAGGGCTCAACCCTAGGACTCTGGGATCATAACCTGAGCTGAAGGCAGACACTTAACCAGCTGAGCCACCAGGCACACCTATTTACTGTATCTTTTTAATAACCTTTAAGCTGAAATTATTTTTCACCTTTTTGTTTTCTTTTGTGACATGAGCATTTTTTTTAAAAAGTGCATTCAAGTTGTTTTTATTTTTTTTTTAAAGATTTTACTTATTTGACAGAGGGAAACACAGCCAGAGAGGGAACACAAGCAGGGGGAGTGAGAGAGGGAGAAGCAGGCCTCCCGCTGAGCAGGGAGCCTGATGTGGGACTCAATCCCAGGTCTCCAGGATCATGACCTGAGCCGAAGGCAGTCGCTCAACCAACTGAGCCACCCAGGCACCACCTCAAGTTGTTTTTAGAATATCACTCAAGCTGGATGTATTGCTTCCTCATAAATATATTCAGGTTATGCATTTTTATGATATCATGTCAAGTTGAACTTTTTAATCTCGGTATTTAAAGCCCTTTATAAATTACATTTTTCTTATCTTTGACCCAAGTTCCTTTTCTATAAATCTTTTATAAAGTTTTTTTTTTAAATTTCCTCTCATACATTTTACTCATTATATTCCCAATACGTAGAATGACATTTTTTTCAAATTAATTTATTTGATGGAAAGAGAGAGAGAGAGAGAATGGGGGAGGGGCAGATGGAGACAATATTTAAGCAGACTCCTCTCTGAGCAGGGTACTGGACTCAGGGTTTAATCCCACAACCCATGGGATCATGACTTGAGTTGAAACCAAGGGTCAGACACTCAAGTGACAGAGTTACCTGGGAACATTGACATATTTTTTCCCCATACATATCCCCATTTTTTCAGGCCATTCCCCAACACATATTTTTATACAAAACTTCTCTACCTTCAACTTTTCGTATTTCTTTCCTAAAGTTGCCTTCTCTTGTTTCATCAAGACATATATGCAAGCTAAATTTAACTATATTATCATGTATATGCTTTGATCTGTAACCAATTTAAGTCTTGTCTCTCCAATTTGGCTCTAAGTGCATCAAAGCAAGGGCCATGCCTTTTATATATTTTGTTTACTGTAGCAAGACTATATCTTCAATAAATAAATAAATCTATCATATGATATTGACATAAGTATATTTTTCATTTTAAATATAGCATCTCTAATTCTTACACTGGAAATACCGAAAACATTCTCAGATATAAGTATAGAAGCTCGTTATTATTTTTCCCTTGAAAAGAGTTCAGGATTAAGAAATATGTCAGGTGAAATCAACAATTTTGAAGATGCTTTTGATTGTATTAAGTTGACCAATTTACTTATATATGATATATATTTATAAATATATTTTGTTCTATTCAAGTTCTTTGATCATTTGCTGGCCAGCATAGAAAACATACCAGGACACTGGGGACAATCGTACTGGAAAGACAAGTGAGGATTTGTCAAAAATATTCCTGTATACATTTGTAGAAAAAAAGAAAATTGGCCTGTTTCTCTTTCTGTATGATTCTGTTGGGAATAATTGAGCTTTATCCATCCACATGTAGTTAAAGAAAATACAAGAACTAGAAAACAAAACCAGAGATCTTTCCTTTTCTTTTTTTTCCCTTTTCTTTATTATGAGAGACTTTACTGACACCAAATCCAGATCTCCAGAACCAAACAGTGTGCCATAAAATTCCGAAAACTTTCTTTTAAGATCATGCACTATTTTGGAGAAAGGAATTTTATATAATTCCACATTACTATCCAGATTAAAGCTTACAATATCTGACCACTTGAAAAATCCACAATTTTTACCTCTCCTTACAAATCTGGCTACTGTTAGCTTTCCTACCTCATCTCATACTATTCTCCCTGCCATATACTACACTGTGGTCATGCTGTCTGTCCTGTCTGTTCAGCACATTAAGTTCAGCATATTTCTACCATAAAAATTTTACATAATGTTTTCTCTGCCTGGAATAATCTTCTACCCCATGTTTGCATGCCTAGTACCTTTTATGGTTTAAGTCTTAGCTTAAATTTTATCTCCTCAAAGAGTTCTTACTCACTATTCAATTATTCTCTATTATATCAGTGAACTGTAATTATCTGAATAGCATAGCTATGATTTTTAATTTTGTATTATTATGTTAATTTAGCCCATATATAGTACATCATTAGTTTTTGATGTAATGTTCAACAATTCATTAGTTGTGTATAACACCTGGTGTTCATCACCACACATGCCCTCCTTAATACCCATCACCCTGTTACTCCATCCCCCCAACTCCCTCCTTTCCATAACCATCAGTTGGTTTCCCAGAATCCAAAGTCTCTCATGGTTTGTCTCCCTTCCTTATTTCTTCCAATTCAGTTTTCCCTCCCTTCCCCTATGGTCCTCTGCACTATTCCTTATATTCTACATATGAGTGAAATAATATGATATTGTCTTTCTCTGCTTGACTTACTTCAATTAGTGTAATTCCCTCCAGTTCCATCCATGTTTATGCAAATGGTAGGATCCTTTCTGATGGCTATGTAGTATTCCATTACATATATGAACCACACCTTCTTTATCCATACATCTGATGAAGGTCCTCTTGACTCCTTCCACAGTTTGGCTGTTGTGGACATGGGTACTATGAATAATGGGGTGCATGTGCCCTTTCTTTTCACTACATCTGTATCTTTGGGGCAAATACTTAACAGTGCAATTGCTGGGTCATTTAGGGTAGCACTATTTTTAACTTTTTGAGCAACCTCTACACTGTTTTTCCAGAGTGGCTGCACCAGCTTGCATTCCCACCAAGGGTGTAAAAGTGTTCCCCTTTCTTCACATCCACATCAACATTTGTTGTTCCCTGCCTTGTTAATTTTTGCCATTCTAACTGGTGTAAGGTGGTATCTCATTGTGGTTTTGATTTGTAGTTCCCTGATGACGAGTAATGTTGAACATTTTTTCATGTGTCTGTTAGCCATTTGTGTGTCTTCTTTGAAGAAGTATCTGTTCATATCTCCTGCCCATGTCTTGACTGGATTATTTGGTTTTGGGGTGTTGAGTTTGAGAAGTTCTTTATAGCTCATGGATATCAGCCCTTTATCTGTAGTGTCATTTGCAGATATCTTCTCCCATTTGGTTGGTTGCCTCTTTGTTTTGTTGACTATTTCCTTTGCTGTGCAGATTTTTATCATGTAGGTGTCCCAAAAGTTCACTTTTGCTTTTGTTTCCCTTGCCTTTAGGAACATGTATTGAAAGAAGTCCCTGCAGCCAATGTCAACTCTCTGATTCTTTTTAAAGTATTTTCATGCCCAGCATGGAGACCAACATGTGGCTTGAATTTCTGAGATCAAGAGTTGAATGCTTTGGGACACTTGTGTGGCTCAGTTGGTTGAGCATCTGTCTTTGGCTCAGGTCATGATTCCAGGGTCCTGGGATCAAGTCCTTCATTGGCCTCTCTGTTCAGTTGGGAGCCTGCTTCTCCCTCTCCCTCTGCATGCTGCTCTGTCTTCTTGTGCTCTCTCTCTCTGTGTCAAATAAATAAAATAAAATAAAGTTGAATGCTTATCTGAAAGATGCCTTAAATTTAATATATTTAATGTTTTATCTTTGTTTAAATGAAACTTTATTATTTTTATTTTAAATAATAACAAATAAAATATATCATTTTATGGGGCACCTGGGTGGCTTAGTTGGATAAGCCTCTGCCTTTGTCTTAGGTTATGATCCTGATGTCCTGGGATCAAGCCCCACATTGTCCTCCCTGCTCAATGGCGAGTTTGATCCTCCCTCTGCTTCTCTCCCCTACAAGTGCTATCTCTTTCTCTCTATCTCAAATAAATAAATAAAATCTTTAAAATATGTATGTATCATTTTATCATATGTTTCTCAAAGACCTTCTCTTTTTGTTAAGTTGTATCATTATAGCACTTAAAAGAATTCCTTCTACATAATAGGTACCTAATAAGTATTTTTGAATAAATAAATGAATTAATAAATTATAAGGGGAGATTTTCTTCCCTTTTTTTAAAGGATTCTTTTAAAAAAAGATTTTATTTATTTATTTGACAGAGAGAGACACAGCTAGAGAGGGAACATAAGCAGGAGGAGTGAGAGAAGGAGAAGCAGCCTCCCTGCTGAGCAGGAAGCACAATGTGGGGCTCAATTGCAGGACTCTGGGATCATGACCTGAGCGGAAGGTGGTTGCATAATGACTGAGCCACCCAGGCGCCCCACAGGGGGGCATTTTCATGCTGATGTTAATTCTAGTTCTAGATTCCAAATTCAAATGTTTGAATTATTTCAATTTATGAACAACTCCTAAGTGCCCTGGTAGTAATATATATTAAAATACAATGCTTCAGCCTAAATTTCTCATAGGAGTTTTATTTAAAAAGTCAGATCCTTGGTTTTAGGAACAAATACTTGGCACAAGTGCTAAGGTTGATACTTTGTAAATATTCTTTTATGTCACCTTCCAGGAGAGTGGTCTTCCAAATGAAGTTAAGGTCAGATAACCAAGAGATTATAATAGTGGTCTCCCACCAAGCACATTTACTTTAAACTCTAATGAATAATGAGTAGTTTCTTTTCTCCTCCTTATAAATGCAAAAGATCTAACAACATAGGTCTCTTCCATGTGTTTGATTTGGATGCTTGTTTTTGATAATAGAGAAAGGATATTACCATGAATAAGACTACTTATAATTATTTACCTTCTCTTTCTTGATAAGTCAAACAATTAAATATTATTTATATTAAATACTTTGAAGTAAATATATAACTTTCTGTTTAAATAGGTTTCATGTGGATGTATGTGGGGCTTTTTTTCTGTGGAGGAGGTATTTGTAATGGAACGATGTATTCCTGGGCTGCAAGGGTGGTTCACAGCTAATATCCTCTGATTTGGATGCTTTTATATTTTGTTGTTATTGTTGTCTGATTGCTGAGGCTAGGACTTCCAGTACTATGTTAAATAACAATGGTGAGAGTAAACATCCCTGTCTTATTCCTGCCTATAGAGGAAGAGCTCTCACTTTTTTCCTATTGAGG
This sequence comes from Spilogale gracilis, assembly GCA_004023965.1. NCBI lineage: Eukaryota > Metazoa > Chordata > Mammalia > Carnivora > Mephitidae > Spilogale > Spilogale gracilis. The sequence continues at coordinate 35,533 of PITA01004933.1, read as the reverse complement.
ATGATATTAGATGTTGGTCTTTCATAAGTGGCCTTTATGATAATGAGTTATGCTCCCTGTATTCTTACCTTGTTGAAGAATGGGTGCTGTATTTTGTCAAATACTTTTTGTGCATCTATGCAGAGGATCATACAGTTCTTACCCTTTCTTCTATTAATGTGGTGTATCATGTTGATTGATTTGCAGATGCTGAACCATGCCCGCAGCCATGGAACAGATCCCACTTGATCATGGTGAATAATTCTTTTAATAGACTATTGGATTCGATTTGCTAATTTGTTGAGAACTTTTACCTCCGTGTCCATTGGGAGTATTGGTCTGTACATCCCTTTTTTAGTGGGATCTTTGTCTGAATTTGAAATCAATGTAATGCCAGCCTCATGGAATGGGTTTGGAAGATCCCCTTCCATTTCTATTTTTTCTTGGAAAAGTTTGAGAAGAGTAAGTATTAACTTTTTTTTTAAATGTTTGGTAAAATTGTCCTGGGTATCCATCTGGTTCTGGACTTTTTGTTGGAATATTTCTGATTACTGATTCAATTTCTTTGCTGGCTATGAGTCTACTCAAATATTTTTTCTGTATGTCTTAGTTTTAGTAGTTTCTATATTCCTGGAAATGTAACCATTTCTTCCAGATTGCTCAATTTGTTGACATAATTTTTCATAATATTATCTTATAATTGTTTGCATTTCTGTGGTGTTTGTTGTGATATCTCCTCTTTCATTCATGATTTTATTTATTTGAGTCCTCTCTCTCTGCATATGTCTAGCTAGAGTTTTATAAATATTATTAATTCTTTCAAACAACCAGTCCCTAGTTTCATTGATGTGTTCTACTGTTCTTTTGTTGTTGTTGTTTGTATGTTTCTATATAATTTATTTGTGATCTAATCTTTACTATTTTCCTTCTTCTCTGGCTTTAGGCTTTATATGGTGTTTATTCTCTGGCCTCTTAAGGTGTAAGGTAAGGTTGTATATTTGAGACTTGCTTCATGAGCTTAGACTCTACTATTATGTACTTCCCTCTTATGACTACTTTTCATGAACCCCAAAGAGTCTGGACTCATGTTTCATTTTTCATTGATTCTATATTTTTTTTTCTTTAATTTCCTGGTTAACCCATTCATTTTAGTAGGATGTTCTTTAACCTCCATGTATTTGTGGTCTTTCTAAATTTTTTCTGGTGGTTGACTTCAAGTTTCTAAGCCTTGTGGTCTCAAAATATGCATGGTATGATCTCAGTCTTTTTATACTTGTTGATGCCTGGTTTGTGACTCAGTATGTGATTTATTCTGGAGACTATCCATTGTGTACTAGAAAATAATGTGTATTCTGCTGCTTTGGAATGAAATGTTCTGAATATATTTGTTAAGTCTATTTGGTCCAGTGTGTCATATAAAGCCATTTTTTCCCTTGTTGATCTCCTGTCCATTACTTGTAGTGGGGTGTTAAAATTATTTAATGATGTATTTTTATCAATGAGTTTCTTTAAGGTTGTCATCAATTCATTTATATATTTGGGTGTTCACATATTAGGGGCATAAATATTTACACTTGTTAGATTTTCTTTTTGGCTAAATACTTTACTATAACACACTGCCCTTCTTCACCTCTTGTTAACAGGCTTTGGTTTAAAATCTAGTTTGTCTGATCTCAATATAACTAGTCCAGCTTTATTTTAAAGTGCATGATAAATTGTTTGCCATACCCTCACTTTCAATCTGCAGTTGTCTTTAGGTCTATAATAAGTCTATTTTAGGCAGCATATAGTTGGGTATTTTTTTTAATCCATTCTGATACCCTATGTCTTTTAATTGGACCGTTTAGTCTGTTTACATTCAGAGTGATCATTGATAGCTATGAATATAGTGCCATTGTATAACCTTTAAAAATGGTGCTTCTGGAGATTTTTTTCTGTTCCTTTCTAGTCTTTGTTAATTTTGATCTTTATTTCCCACTTAAAAAGTCCCCTTTAATATTTCTTGCAGGGCTAGTTTAGTGGTCACAAACTCCTTTAGTTTTTCTATGTCTGAGGAACTGTTTTTCTCTCTTTCTATTCTGAAAGACAGTCTGGCTGAATAAAGTATTCTTGGCTTCATATTTTTCTCCTTCAGCATGTTGAATATATTATGCCACTCTCTTCTGGCCTGCTACATTTCTGTGGATAGGTATGCTGCTAACCTTATTTGTCTTCCCTTGTAAGTTAGGGATTTACTTTTCCTTGGGCTTTCATTATTCTTTTCTAATCTCTGTGTTTTGCAAATTTTAATATAATATGTCTTGGTGTTGGCCTGTTTGGTGCTTTTGATGGGTGTTCTCCAGGCCTCCTAGATTTGGATGTCTGTTTCCTTCCCGATATTAGGGAAGTTTTCAACTATATTTTGTTCAAATAAACTTTCTGTCCCCTTTGTCCCATTATGGGACTACTATGATATGAATGTTCTTGTGCTTTATGGAGTTGCTGAGTTCCCAAATCCGTATACATGAGTCAGCATTTTTCTTCCCCTCTTCTTTTCAGCTTTATTTTTTTCCATCATTTTATCTTCTATGTCACTGATTTGTTCCTCTGATTCTTCCAACCTGTTGCCAGTACATTCAGTCAATTTTGCATCTCAGTTATAGTGCTTTTTAATTTCAGCCTTATTAGTTTTTAGGTTTGTTTTTAATCTCTGTAATAATAGTCCCACTCACTTCTTTTTTTCTGTATTGATCTCTGTGTCTGTTTTTGTGCCAATCCCATACTGTCTTGCTGATCACAGTTTTGATAGAGCTTAAAGTCAGGTATTGTGATTCCCCCCAGTCTATTTGGGGTCTTTTCTGATTCTATACAAATTTTAGGATTATTAGTTCTAGCTCTGTGGAAAATGTTGATGTTGTTTTGAAAGGGATTGCATTGAAAGTGTACAAACTAATAGTTCCACTTTTTTTCTGGAGTAATTTTAAGGCATGTTTTAGATATATTCTACAATAATGAGTTGGCATATTCATAGCTTCCAAAGGTGATTAATGAGTTTTTAATATCATCATAAATGGATAGACTTGTATATAGTTCATGGTTTTTTTTATATTTCATGTATATTTTATGTGTTACAGTTTTTAACCTTATTGATGCTTAAATGGTCCTGTCTTTGGCCAGTGGGATTTGGCCTTTGTATATTTTTAACATGATCCCGGTAGTCTTAGATAGCTTCTTGGATGTTAAGATATCTTGGAATCATCTGATATACTCCTGATTCAGACTTTGAACCAGTCATTTCTTCAAGGTTCTCATTCTTTTTAGTGGGCAATATCATTTACAGATCACAATTTGAGCATTGTTTCTGCTTGTTTTGCATTACTTCTAGTTTTGACTGCATCCCATATATCTTGCTGTTTTATATTTTAGTTTTCCTCTAAAATTACTTTCTAATTTCCCTTGTGATTTCTTTTTGGACCCACATATTGTTCTAACAGTGTGGTTTTAATTTATATATTTTTTGTGAACTTTCTAGTTTTTCTTCAATTTTTGCTTGTTAGATTCATTCCATTATGGTCAGAGAAGATAATTTGCATAATTTCAATCTTTTAAAATGTATTGAGAATTGTTTTGAAGATAAAATATGTTCTGGAATATTCCATGTGTACTGGAGAAGAATTGTGTGGACTGTTTTATATAGGTATGTTAGCTATAATTGTTTTACAGTGTTGTTCAAGTCCTGTATTACTGATCTGTCCAGATGTTCTGGTCATTAGTAGAAATGGAAGTTTGAAGTTTCAGAGTATTCTTAAAAGACTTATGTTACCTTTATTTTATCAATTCTGCCAATGTTTGTTTCATACATTTTGGAATTTTCTTGTATGTTGCATATGTGTTATAATTTGATATCTTCTAGATGAATTTGTTTTTTCCTTATTTTTTCCTTTTTTGTAAATTACATATATTATTTGTTTCAGGGGTAGAGGTCTGTGATTCATCAGTCTTACACCCAACAGTCACCACAACACATACCCTTATCAATGCCCATCACCCAGGCATCCCATCGCCTCCTCACCTTTCCCTCCAGCAACCCTGTTTGTTTCATAAGTTAAAAAGTCTCATGTTTTTTCTCTCTCTCTAGTTTGCATCTTGTTTCATTTTTTCTTTTCTTTCTCTATGATCCTCCCTTGCCTTTAGAGATGTGTCTTTTTTTAAACGACTTTATTTATTTATTTGACAGAGAGATCACAAGTAGGCAGAGAGGAAGGCAGAGAGAGAGAGAGGAGGAAGTAGACTCCCTACTGAGCAGAGAGACCAATGTGGGCCTCAATCCCAAGACCCTGAGACCATGACCTGAGCCGAAAGCAGAGGCTTAACCCACTGAGCCACCCAGGCACCCTAGAGACGTGTCTTGAAAGACGTTGTTGTGGACAATGTCAAAGAGGTTACTGTCTATGTTCTCCTCTAGGATTTTGATGGATTCCTCTCTCACATTGAGGTTTTTCATCCAATTTTATTTTATCTTTGTGTATGGTATAAGAGAATGGTAGAGTTTCATTCTTCTGCATGTGTCTGTCCAATTTTCCCACCACCATTTGTTGAAGAGACTTTTTTTCCATTGAATATTCTTTTTTTTACTTTAAACTTATTTTATTTTTTCAGTGTTCCACGATTCATTGTCATTGAATATTCTTTTCTAATTTGTTGAAGACTAGTTGACCAAAGAGTTGGAAGTTCATTTCTGGGGTCTCTATTCTGGTGTATAGATCTATGTGTCTATTTTTACATGAGTACCTGTGTCTTGCTTTCTTGCTGATCACAGCTTTGTAATAGAGCTTGAAGTCAGACATTGTGATTCTTCCAGTCCTGGTTTTCTTTTCAATTCCCCTGTTTTTATGAGGTCTTTTATGATTCTATACAGATTTTAATATTGTTTGCTCCAGGTCTGTGAAAAATGTTGATGTTATTTTGAAAGGGATTGCATAGAAAGTGTAGATTATTCTGGTCAAACATAGATGTTTTAACAATGTTTATTCTTTCAGTCCATGGACATGTTTTTCCATCTTTTTATGTCTTCCTCAATTTCCCTCATTAGTGTTCTATAGTTTCTAGAATATAGATCATTTACCTTTTTAGTTAGGTTTATTCCTAGGTATCCTATAGTATTTGGTGCTATTGTAAATAGAATCAATTCCCTAATTTTTCTTTCTTCTTTTACATTGTTAATGTATAGAAATGCAATTGATTTCTTTGCATTGATTTTGTATCATGCCATGTTGCTGAATTGTGTTATGAGTTCCATTAATTTTGGGGTGGGGCCTTTAGGATTTTCCACATAAAGTATCGTGTCATCCACAAAGAGAGAGAATTTGACCTATTCTTTGCCAATTTGAGTGCCTTTCATTTGGTTTTGTCTTCTGATTGCTGAAACTAGGGCTTCTATTACTATGCTGAACAAAAGTGTGCCATGAGCCACCTGCATGGCCAATTAGGTGATTTTCCTCTGCAAGGCATGGAACACCAACCCTCCCACAAAGTGTGAGGAGTTTGCATGGGGCAGCAGTTTCTCCACCCTGCTTGTTTGCCATTCTTTGTACGGAATGCTTGACATTTAAAAACCATGTCTGGTATATAGCAAAATGCTTTTGTTTCTCCTTACCATCATTAAAATTAGCTTAATCTTAGATATCCTGCAGCTCTGTGGAGGATATTGTCAAGGCTTTTAAATGGTTAAATAAAGGGCTTAATATAAGAAATAAAACTGTATTAGGAAGGACATTGCCATGCACACAAAGAATCCATAAATAAGAGTTCTGTACCCAGTCATGAAAAACAGGCTTGAGCAAGTGCTTTTACCTTTGCAAAAGAAGTTATCTTTCTCCTTGATGCCAGACGGACTAACTTTTGGTCATTGTATTAATAATGTAGCTAAAACTTTGTACATAACTCATCTAAGCCTTTCAATTGCCTTCTTGTTTGTAAGACCTGCTTAAAAAACACCATATCATTAATCTACCCTTTATCGTCTAGGCACCAAATGTAAGAAACTGTAAAAAAACCTTACTGATTAACATGTCCTTGGTTTGGTTTAAGGAGTTAACTCTGAATTGTAGATAGGGGCACCTGCAAAAACATGATTCACTGATCAAAGCACTATGCTTCTCTAACAAAGACACTGTGTAATCAAAAATCACTCTCTGTAAAAAAAAAAATCATTCATAAGAATCTTTAATTTGTTGCCTATAAATAAAGACACTAAGAGCCAGCAAGGCAGATATGCCTGGCAGGTAATCGGAAAAGAATCTTCAGTGTGCTCTCATTTCATATTGCCGACTCCTTCACCACCTTCTGGAAGCCCAGACTGTTGCCAGGGTTGGCCCTAGGCAAAAATGGTGACAGTGAGCATCCCCTTCCTGCTCCTGACCTTAAGGGAAAAGCATTCAGTTTTTCTGCATTGGGAATGATTTTTCTGTGGGCTCTTCATAGATAGTTTTTATGATATTTGAGTAAGTGTTTTCCCTCTATCCTTATACTTTGAAGAATTTTAATTGATAAAGGTGCTGTATTTTGTCAAATTATTTTTCTACATCAATGGGAAGGATGATATGGCTCTTCTCTCTTATTTTCCTAACATTTTCTATCACATTGATTGATTTGTGAATGTTGAACCACCCTTGCATCCCAGGGGTAAACTGCAACTGGTCGTGGTGAATAATCTTTTTAATGTGTGGTGGGATTCTATTGACTTGGATTGTGAGTATTTGGGTATCCATGTTCATCAGGGATTTTGGTCTGTAATTCTCCTTTTTGATAGGATCTTTGTCTGGTTTGGGGATCAAGGTAATTTTGGCCTCAAAGATTGCATTTAGAAGTTTTCCTTCCATTTCTATTTTTTGAAACAGATTCAGCAAAATAAATATTATTTCTTCTTTAAATGTTTTCTGGAATTACATTGGAAAGTGATCTGGACTTGGAGCTTGCTTTGAGGTCCATTAGTGTGCTAAATGATTCCTCATCTCTTCACCTTCAATCTGGAGGTTTCTTTAGGTTCAAAATGAGTCTTTTCTAGACAGCATATGGATGGGTCCTGCTTTTTTATGAAATCTGATACCCTTTGTTGCTGGGAGCCAGCCCCAGCAACAGTCGAGACCAAAAAAGTGGGGATGGCATTGGCGATAATGAGGAGACCATACTCTAAAAGTGGTGTGAGGATCTCCCAAAATCATTGTTCTCAGGGTTCTTTATTTATAGCACGTTTTGGTTAAAGTCTGATCTAAGGAACAATCAATTACAGACAAAGACAGATCCTTACTGATGCACATTACGTGTCTTGTTCAGGTGGTTTTTATGAATCATTATCCTATCAGAACTTTCTGCCTCCCCTAAATGCAGGGAGGTGAGTATGTGGTCATATGGTTACGAGATTTCTTTTATTTGAACTAAGCTAGTTACAATGCAGCTACCATACTACTATGATTGTTTTTCTCATTAACTCTATTAATTACCATGTCTTAAAAGAGTAGGGTGAAACTTGAGGCTTGAGGTAAGCAAGCTAAAAGTAGGAGCAGAGAGAGGTTTAATATAATTGTAAATAGAGAGAAGTGTTTTTCAGAACTAATCAGGTGAAAAGGGAGAACAAAGAAGGCAAAACTGCATGGCGTCGATGACTGTGACCTTGCCTCACTCCCTCACTTTGAGGAAGGATCATGGCTTCCGTGCCTTGCAGAGGGAACCCATATCAATGACCATGCCTCTGGTCCACAACACTTTGTCTTTTGACAGAAGCATTCAGCCATTTACATTCTGAATACCTATTGAAAGATACGAATTTAGTGCCATTGTATTGTCTTAATTTCCTGTATCTGAAGGTTGTCTCTATTACTTTCTGGTCTATGTTACTCTTGGGGTCACTCTTCGGTTACAGTATCCCTCTCAGTATTTCTTCCAAAGCTGGCTTTTTGGTCACATACTCTTTCCGTTTCTGTTTTTCCTTGAAGCTCTTTCTGTCTTCTTCCATTCTGAAGGTTAACCTTGCTGGATAAAGTATTCTTGGCTGCATGTTCTTTTTATGTATTATCTGAATATATCTTGCTAGCACTTTCTGGCCTGCCGGGTTTCTGTGGATATGTCTGATGTTATTCTGATATTCCTCTTTCAGTATACAAGGAATATACTCTCCTTCACTGCTTTTAGAATAAATTCTTTAGCTCTAAGATTTTCATGTTTAACTATTATATGTCAGTGTGTTGATATGTTTTTATTGATTTTGAGTGGGGTCTTCTCTGCCTCTTGGATATGCATGCTTGTTTCCTTCCCAGATTCAGGAAATTCTCAGGCATGGTTTGCTCAAATACATTTTCTAACCCACTCTCTCTTTCCCTGTCTTAGATCCCAATGATTCTGACATTGGTTCTTTGCAATTCATCATTAAATTTTCAGTCTTTCTTCATGCTCTATTAGTTGTTTCTCTCTCTTTTCCTCTACTTCCTGTCCATCTGCATGTCCTCTAGATCATTTATTCTCTCTTCTGCCCCATTGACCCTAGTTGTTACAGCATTCAAACTAGACTGCATCTCAGAGAATTTTAGGTTTTGCTGATTGCATCTAATTTCCACCCTTAGAGATACTGTACTGTAATTTATGCTTTCTTCATGTCTAGCTATTTACTTTATTTTTTAAAGATTTTATTTATTTATTTGACAGAGAGAGAGAGAGAGAGAGAGAGAGAGAGAGAGAGAGAGAGAGATCACAGTAGGCAGAGAGGCAGGCAGAGAGATGCAGGCCTCAATCCCAGGACCCTGAGATCATGACCTGAGCTGAAAGCAGAGGCTTTAACCCACTGAGCCACCCAGGGGCCCTATTTACTTTATAATTGTTATCCTGAGATCTATCTCTGACATCCTACTTATATCTATATCAATTAGGTATGTGGCAAAGGACATTGCCCCTGGTTCTTTCCTATGTTGTGAGTTCCTCCTTTTAGTCATTCTGCCAAAGGAAGGATAGGTGAAAAAATAAATAGAGTCCAAAATATCAACCAAGACCCAAGAAAAATGTACCCAGGAAAAAATCCAAAGTGGTATGAAGCCACCAGATAAAAGTGAAGAAAGTGAAAATGAAAAAAACAATAAACTAGAGTGTGTGGGGGGACAATGTGGCAGAAAAGTAGGAGACCCTGTTTTAAAGAGTCCCCGGAAGTGAGCTAAATATCTACCAGAACACTCTGAATACCCATGAAATTAGCCTTAGATGTAAGACTACAGATTTCTGGATCTCTATGGGGTAAGAACATCATTGGAGAGGTAAAGCAGATTGGGAGCACTCAGAATGATTTCAGAGGAGAAACAGGAGGTGGAATAAGCCACCAGAAATGACCTATTGGAAAATAATACCCCAATACAAAAGTGTCCTGTGCTTGGGGTCCAGCATCAAATTGCAATCTAGTTAAAAGCACTCAAAAACAAAGTGTCTTAAGAGGCAACTGGGGGAATCTGATGGCCACTGGCAGGTGTGTAAAACTCCAGCTCCAGGACAGTGGTAAAAAGCACTCCCTGGTACCTGAGGGAATTTGGCAGGAAGTCCCTGAAACCACCCTTGCACCACCACTTGGGCTGGGTGCAAGACAACCTATGTTGGATGTCCATCTTATTGTAGCCTTCCCCATGATGTGCAGGAAACCAGGTCAGAGAGCACACAGGGTGGGTTTGGGATCCAGATAGCCTACTGACAGTGAAAGGCTCTCATAAACTAATATGATTTGAGATTTATGTGGCACAGGGGTGATGGTACAAGTGAGGGCCTCAAGCGTCATTGTGGCTGGTGACTGGGGGTTCATGCTACCTGTGAGAGGTGGCAGGATGCAGAGGAGACTGTAGAGGGGGATTCTGTGTGCCTCACACCAACCAGAGGGAAGCAGACTGAGGCTTCTCTCTGAGACGGAGTTCTGGGTGCAGACAGCTTAATTTGCTTTGACTTTCCAAAAAGCTTTAAAAAACTGCAAGAGAACAAAAATCTTGTGAAACTGCATTCCATAGAGCCCGGCCCCTTGACAGAGGGAAGGGGGGCTAATAACAAGCAATACTCACTGAAAAACAATGCAGCAGGCCCCTCCCCCAGAAGGCAAGCCAGAAGAACAAGAGGACAATGACTAAAGAGTCTCCATAGAACTGTAAAACCCCAACCTTGGGAAAAAAACAATATATTAAGCTCCCAGTACTACCCCAAAACCCATATATTTTATAGATATAGCTTTTCATATTTTTAACTTCTTTTCATTTTTAAGTTTTTGTTTTAAATTTTAAAATAATTCTCACGAATCTTGTTCTTTTATTTTTAACCCATTTAATATTATGTGATATTTAATACAACATTCTGTAATCACTTTTTACCTTGAACTTTTTTCATACATGTAACTGTTTTGTTCTTTCTTTCTTCCTTATTTTTTCTTTAAAATATGCATGTAAATATAACCTTCAAGGTAGTCCTTCATTCCTATTCAAAACTACCCCTAAATATAAACAAGTTTTAATGTCTCTAAACCTATAGAAAGTGGAGTCCTCTAACAATAATAACAAGATAGACCCAGGAGGAACTGAAATACCTTCCTTGCATATACAAGGGTTTGTAGTCACCTTCTCATCCTATTCTTCTGTCAGTGTTTCTGTGTATTTATTTTTGAAATTGTAATATATAATGTTATTCTTGGCAGTCATTTGGGCTTGGTTTGCTTTTTGCTTTGTTCCCTTTCTTTTATTTTCGATGGTCTTTTTGTTTATTCTTTTTTGGTTTGAGCCATATAAATCCTACCATTAGGGCCCATTTTGGCCGGGATTTTTTGCTTCTTTTCTCTTTTTCTCTTTTTTTTTCTTTTTTTTCCTTTTCAGTGGTGACTTCTGATTTCTCTGAAACCTACCAATGGGCAACTCACCTGGATCATGGTTGATATATTCAGCTATACCTCCCCTCAACCACCCCTCACCAAAATGACTTGGAGGAGGAACACCCAAAAGAAGAAAAACTCAGAGACTGCAACCCATGTCACAGAACTACTGGATATGAACACAAAAAATATGACATAAATGGAATTTAGGGTAGCAATTATGCAAGCAATGGCTAAGTTGGAAAAGACCATTAGTAAAAAGATAGAAGCTCTAAGGGTAGACGTGAAAGCCAAACTGGCAGAAGTGAAAAATGCTATCAATGTGATCCACTTTAATCTAAATACTCTAACAGCTAGGGTAGGTGAAGCAGAAGATCTCATTAGTGATCTAGAGGACATATTGATCTTCTCTTGTAGGAGAAGTCTTGGAAGAAACAGCTAATATCCCACGAAAATGGAATTAGGGAAATAGATGATGCCACAAAACATTCCAATATCAGAATTATTGGAATCTCTGAGGGAGTTGAGAGAAAGAGAGAAGACTAGAAGATATAACTGAACAAATCCTGAATGAAAATTTCCCAAATCTTGGGAAAGAAACAAGTGTTCATGTCCTACAGGCAGAGAGGACACTCCTCAAGATCAAAGAGGCTAGAAAAACCTCCAGGCACATAATTGTGAAATTCATGAATCATAAATTCAAAGAATATGTCTTAAGGGAAGCCAGGGGTAATAGATCCCTAACATACAGAGGGAGGACCATCAGAATAACATCATACCTGTCCACAGAAACCTGGCAAGCCAGAAAGGATAGGCAAGACATATTCAGGAAATTTGGTGGAAAAAAAATATGCAACCAAGGATAATATACCCAGCAAGGTTGACCTTCAAAATGGAAGGAGAGATAAAGACCTTCCAGGATCATCAAGGTCTAAAAGATTATGTGACCATCAAACCAGAAAAAAAAATGGGGGATGCATAAAAGAGGAGAGATCCCAAGAGTGACATAGAACAGAAATTTACAGAGGTAATGTATAGAAACAAGAACTTCACAGGCAAGATGATGTCAATGAAAATATATCTTTCAATAATCACTCTCAATGTAAATGGTCTAAATGCTCCAATAAAATGGCACAGGATTGCAGACTGGATGAAATGAGAGGACCCATCCATATGCTGTCTACAAGAGACACATTCTGAATCTAAAGACACTTCCAGCCTGAAAGTGAGGGGATGAAGGACCATCTTTCATGCCAAAGAACTCAAAGGAAAGCTAGGGTAGTGATCTCATATCAGACAAATTAGACTTTAATCTAAAGACTGTAGTCAGAGATACAGAAGGACACTACATCATTCTTAAAGGGTCTATACACCAAGAAGATATAAAAATTGTAAATATTTATACCCCCAACATGGGAGCAGCCCACTACAGAAGCCAAATGTTAAGCAAAATAAAGAGTCATATCAATATGAATAAAGCAAAATGTTAAGCAAAATAAAGAGTCCTATCAATATGAATATGTTAGTTGTAGGAGATCTTAACACACCACTCTCAGCAATGGACAGATCATCTAAACAGAAAAATACAACAAAGAAACAAGAGCTTTGAATGGCACATTCGACCAGATGGATCTCATAGATATATTCAAAACATTCCACCCTAAAACAGCAGAATACTCATTTTTCTCGAGTGCACATGGAATTTACTCCAGAAGAGACCACATACTAGGGCACAAATCAGGACTCAACTGATATCAAAGGATTGAGATAATTCCCTGCATATTATGTGACCACAATGCCTTGAAACTGCAACTCAACCACAAGAAAAAGTTCAGAAGGAATTAAAACACTTGGAAGCTAAAGACTATCCTGCTCAAAAAATGTTTGGATCAACCAGGAAATTAAAGAAGAACTTAAACATTTTGTGGAAAGCAATGAGAATGAAGATACATCGATCTAAAACTTATGGATATGGCCAAGGAAGTCTTAAGGGGGAAATTCATAGCCATCGATGCCTCACCCCAAAAATTGAAAAATTCCAAGTACACCAACTCTCCTTACTCCTTAAATAATTGTAAAATCAACAACAAATTAAGCCAAACCCACACAGGTGATGGGGAATAATTAAGATTAGAGCTGAGATCAATGAATTAGAAACTAGAGATATAGTAGAACACATCAACAAAAACTAGAAGCTGGTTGCTTGAAATAATTAATAAGATCAATAAACCATTGGCCAAACTAATCCAGAAGAAAAGGGAGAGGACTCAAATTAATAAAATTATGAATTAAAGGGGAGATATCATGACTAACACCAAGGAAATATAAACAATCACCAGAAATTACTATGAATAGTTATATGCCAATAAGTTAAACAACCTAAAAGATATGGATGCATTCCTGGAAACCTATAAACTTCCAAGACTGAAACAAAAAGAAATTGGCAATCTGAATAGGCTTATATCTAGTAATGAGATTAAAGCAGTGATCAAAACTTCCCAAAAATCAAGAGCCCAGGACCTGATGGATTCCCTGGGGAATTCTACCAAACATTCAATGAAGAAATAATACCTATTCTCCTGAAGTTGTTTAAAAAAATACAAACAGAAAGAAAACTTCCAGACTCTCTATGGAGCCACTATTACCCTAATCCCCCAAACAGACAAATACTCCATCAAAAAGGATAATTTCAGGGCAACATCCCTGATGAATATGGATGCCAATATTCTTAACAGGATCCTAGATAATAGGATCCAACAGTACATTAAAAAGTTTATCCACCATTATCAGGTGGGATTTATCCCTGGGATGCAAGGGAGAGTCAACATTTACAAATCAATCAACATGATAGAACAAATCAATAAAATAAGAGAGAAGAACCACATGGTTCTCTCAATTGATGTAGAAAACACATTTGACAAAATACAGCACCCATTCCTGATTAAAACTCTTCAAAGTATAGGGATAGAGGGAATATTATTCAACCTCATAAAATCTACCTATGAAAAACTCACAGCAAATATCATGGGAAAAACTTACAGCCTTCCCACTGAGATCAGGAACAAGACAAGGATGCCCACTCTCACCACTATTGTTCAACATAGTGTTAGAAGTCCTAGCAACAGCAATCAGACAACAAAAAGAAATAAAAGGTATTCAAATAGGCAAAGATGAAGTCAATCTGTCTCTTTTCGCAGATGACATGACACTTTATATGGCAAACCCAAAAGACTGTACCCCCAAACTACTAGAATTCATTAACTAATGTGGCAGGATACAAAATCAATGCACAGAAATTAGTTGAGTTCTTATACACTAGCAATGAATATATAGAAAGGGTAACCAGATAATCAATTCCATTTACTCTAGCACCAAAAAACTGTAAGATACCTAGAAATAAACCTAACCAAAGAAGTTAAGGATCTTTACTTGAGGAAATACAGAAAGTTTATGAAAGAAATTGAAGAAGACACAAAAAGATGGAAGAGTATTCCGTGCTCATTGGTTAGAAGAATAAACATTGTTAAAAAGTCTATACTCCCCAGAGCAATCTGTACTTTCAATGCCATCCTGATCAAAATTCCACCAACATTTTTCAAAGTGCTGGAACAAACAGTCCATCAAAATTTATATTGAACCAGAAAAGACCCCAAATTGTTAAGGAAATATTGAAAATGAAAGAAAATTGGGGGTATCATGTTGCCTGATTTCAAGCTTTATTACAAAGCTGTGATCACCAAGACCATATGATACAGGCACAAAGAGAGACACATAGACCAGTGGAACAGAGTAGAGAGTCCAGATACAGACCTGCAACTCTGTGTTCAAATAATCTTTGATAAAGCAGGACAAAATATCCAGTCTGAAAAAGAAAGTGTCTTCATTAAATGGTGCTGGAAAAATTGGACAGCTACCTCTAGAAGAACAAAACTCAACCATTATCTTACACCACACACAAAGATAAACTCGAAATGGATGAAAGACCTCAACTTGAGGCAGGGGTCTATCAAAATCCTAGAGGAGAATATAGGCAGTAACCTCCTTGACATCAGCTATGACAACTTCTTTCAAGGCATGTCTCCAAAGGCAAAGGAAACACAGGCAAAAATGAAGTTTCAGGACTTCATCAAAATAAAAAGCTTCCATACAGAAAAGGAAACAGTCACCAAAACAAAGAGGCAACCCAAGGAATAGGAGAGGATATTTGCAAATGACACTACAGACAGAGGGCTTATATCCAATATCTATAAAGAACTCCTCAAACTCAACAACCAAAATAAAGATCATCACATCAAAAAAAAAGGGGGGGGGCAGGAGACATGAAGAGGCACTTCTCCATAGAAGACATACAAATGGCTAACAGATACATGAAAAAAATGTTCATCATCACTAGCTATCAGGGAAATTCAAATAAAAACCACATTCAGATAACACCTTACACCAGTACGAATGGTGAAAGTAAGCAGGATAGGAAAAAACAAGTGTTGGGGAGGCTGTGGAGAAAGGGGAACATTCTTATATTGTTGGTGGGAATGAAAGTTGGTGCAGCTGCTTTGGAAAACATAATGGAGATTCCTTAAAAAATTAAAAATAGAGCTACCATATGACCCTGCAATTGCACTACTGGGTATTTGCCCCAAAGATACAGATGTAATGAAAAGAAGGGCTATGTGTCCCCCAATGTTAATCACAGCAATGACCACAATCAACAAACTGTGGAAAGAGCCAAGGTGCCCTTCAGCAGATGAATGGATAAAGAAAATATGGTCTATATATTCAGTGGAATATTACACCTCCATTAGATGGGATGAATACCCAACTTTTGCAGTAACGTGGACAGGATTGGAAAAGATTATACTGAGTGAAATAAGCCAAGCAGAGAAAGTAAAATATCATATGGTTTCACTTACTTGTGGAGCATAAGGAGTAATATGGAGGACAGTAGGAGAAGGAAAGGAAATGGGAACTGTGGTAAATCAGGGAGGGAGATGAAACATGAGAGACTTTGGAGTCAGAAACAAAGTGAGGGTCTCAGAAGGGAGAGAACAGGGGGATGGGTGAGCATGGTGGTGAGTATTGAGTGCATGGAGCACTGGGTGTGATGCATTAATAATTAATCTTGGAACACTGAAAAAATAAAGTAATGCAAAAAAAGAAGTGTGTGGGGGAGAAATACTATAATCTCACAGTTGGAAAGTGCAGGGTGATATACTTGTTCCTGATTGAATTTGAGTCTCTCTGTTAGAAGACACTACATCCCAAAATTGCAAAGAAAACAAATTTCTATCTATCTATCATCTATCTATCTATCTATCTATCTATCTATCTATCTATCTATCTATCTATCATCTATCATCATCATCATCATCCTCATCATCTATCATCTATCTATATCTATCATCTATCTATATATATCTATTGATCTATCTATCATTTATCATCTATCTTTATCTATCTATCTATTCATCATCTATCTATCTATCATCTATCTATCTATCATCTATCTATCTATCATCTATCATCTATCATCTATTATCTATCTATCTATCATCTATCTATCTATCATCTATCTATCTATCATCATCTATCTATATCATCTATCATCTATTTATATAATCATCCATCTATCCTCTGTCTATGTATCTATATTTAGAGCTCTACAGTTGTGTGGGCTCTATAAGCTTGTCATTCACCTATTCTTCCAGTCTGTCTTTTGGGGAAAGGACCAGGTTTCTGTTCCTCATTTTTCTTTTCCCATGTGGAGTTAGCCAACCATTTGTCAGGGGGATGGGCTCAAGGTGATCTGGTCATCTGTGGGCTTTTATTCCCTGGTAGCTTTCTGTGCCTCTTCAGAGGGTCAGAGCAAAAAAGGCTGTGACAGGATCTCTGGCCCAGAGCCACAAGATTATGGTCCTTCTTCTCAATAAACCCTCCAGTTCAGACCATCTCCACTGTGAGCTCCAAACTTGCAGACTTCCACAGTTCACTGCTACTGCAATTCTTCCACGAGAGTCCCTGTTCCCTATGAATGATACTGTGTATTTGTGATTGTGAGCAGCTGTGGACTCACACGTGCACTCTGCTCCACTGCTCCCAGGTCATGACTGGATGCCATCCTACTGTCTTTTCTAGGGCCATGGACAACCTTAGAGCTGTTGACTAGCCTCTATGTATACCACACTCCACAGAATCCAGTGATTTGTGCTTACTTCAGTTCTCCCAGGGAAGTCCCAAGGACTTGCATGATTCACTGCACTTTGTGTCTTTGTGACTCCAAGATGTTGTGGACTCGTGTGCACACCCTGCACCTGTCATCCCAGATCATGGCTGGGTGCTGTCCTACTGTTCTTTCTGGGACCACTGTCACCCTGAGAGCAGTTACCTAATGTAAGTGCAGCTGTCTCATCTCTCCCAGAGGATGTTAAAAAGACTGCTTATTCTAGTATTTTTGGGGATGTTTAGGCAATGAGTGGTCTCCCTACCTACCACCAGGCTCACAATTTATGGTGACCAGAGATGTAAGTCTCTTCTGGGCTCACTCACTGACTGTTCCCCTTTTCTACTGCTTGGGCACTCTATTGGATAGGCACCACCATTCTTTCTGTATCTCCTGTGATCCAGAGACCACAGTGAACCACCTCAAATTCTGCTCTTTTTATCCCCTGTACCTCTTTCAGATAGTGATGTATCTTACTGGAACAGATTTTTTTTAAGATTTTTGTTATTATTTATTTATTTGGCAGAGAAAGAGAGATCACAGGTAGGCAGAGAGAGGGGGGAAAGCAGACTCCCTGCTGAGCAGAGAGCCCGATGTAGGGGTGAGATCATGACTCTGAGATCATGACCTGACCTGAAGGCAGAGGCTTAACCTTCTGAGCCACCCAGGCGCCCCTGGAGCAGATTTCTAAGGGTTCAGATTTTGCATTCCAGTGTTATATCACGTTCTGGTAGCTGGCTTATGGGGGCTCCCTCCTCGCCCCTTTTATCTTCTGATATTTCCCTCACAGATTCATAATTCAACACCTACCTTGCAAAAAGTAGTCAATTTTCTGTTTGTAGAGGTCCATATATGTTTTCTTATATCAGGCTGAATTCGTGTGTGTTCAGTATGGTTTCACAGATATCTAGCTAAATTCAAGGGACCAGATAAAATGAGGTCCCCTACTCTGCTGTCATCTTACATCCTTCCCCACAATTTCATACATTATGCAGTGCTCACAATAAGTATAGTTATCATCTGTCACCACACAACATTATTACAGTATTATTGACTATATTATCTATACTGTACTTTTCATCCCTGTGACTCTTTTGTTTTATAAATGAAAGCTTCTGCCTCTTAATCACCTTTACATATTTCACCCATTCCCTTATCCCCTCCCTTCTCACAACTACCAATTTGTTCTCTGTCCATACTTTCACTTTCAACCATTTGTGATTTTGGATCTAAAATGAGTCATCCATACATAACACTTGTCTATTATGTCTATTGATTGGAGAAGTTAATCCCTTTACATTTAAATTAATGAGTAATAAGGAAGAAAAGACCCACTTTGGCCATTTTACCAGTCTGTTCTTTTTTAAAAATAATTTTTTATTATTATTTCAAGTATTCTCTACAACCATCATAGAGCTTGAACTCAAAAAAGAGTCGCATGCCCTACCCAGCCAGGTACCCCTATTTTATTTTTTTAATATATTTTATAACTTTATTGTATTTCATTTCTGTCATTACCACCTTTCTTTATGTTTCATTTTTCTGTAGTGTAACAATTTGATTCTTATTTTTGTATAAATTTTAAATATATCATCTTAATGACCAAGTGGGAATTACCACTAGCATTCTAAATTCAGTTTCTAGTTCAGTTATTGAGTTTGAATTGATACCAGCTTAGCTTCAATGGCATACAAAATCTCTGGTCTTTTACATCTCTGCCCCCTTTATGTGCCTTTTTTTTTGGTCACATATTACATATTTATAGAAGGGTGTCCCTTAACATTGAGTTTTAATTATTTTTTTCTGAATTAGTCCCTTAAATCATAAAGGGAACAAAAAGACATTGCAAACAAAAAGTATAATAATACTGTTTTTTGTATTTGCCTATGTAATTACCTTTACTGGAATCATTTATTCCTTTCCATAACTTCTAGCTAAAGTCTAATGTCTTTTCATTTCAGGCTAAAGGACTCTTTTCAGCATATCTTTTTTTTTTAAAGATTTTATTTATTTGCCAGAGAGAAACACGGCTAGAGAGGGAACACAAGCAGGGGGAATGAGAAAGGGAGAAGCAGGCTTCCCGCAGAGCAGGGAGCCTGATGTGGGGCTCGACCCTGGGACTCCAGGATCATGACCTGAGACAAAGGCAGATGCTTAATAACTGAGTCACCCAGGCTCCCTTCTTTTTAGTATATCTTATAGGGTAGACCTACTATTAGTAAATTTTCTCAGCTTTTATTTAGCATGGAATGTCTTAATTTCTCCTTCTACTTTGAAGCCTAATTTTGCTACATGTAGAATTCTGTTTTTAAAACGACTTAATTAAGGGGAAGATGGTGGAGTAAGACCATAAGCTCACCCCGTCCCATGTTTACAACTATATATTGGAAAATAGTCACCAGATACACAAAATGGTGGTTATGAGGCTAACTAGGACATCTGACCCTAGGTGAACCCAATAATAAAAACATTTCCCAGAACTCAGAGCTGGAAAGTACCCAACTGGTCCTGGTTGATTACAAAGCTATAATAAATCATCCCACTGTGCTATCTTGCATAACCAGCTACTCTTGCTTCTGTAAAAGAATAAGCCTACTGCTGTCACTTTGCTATTGAATGGAGACATGTCCAGTGGATATCTTCTCTTCCTTTGGAGACATACCCACCAGAATATGCTTTGTTTCTTTGGAGACATACCCACCAGAATTCCTTTCATTTTTTTAGATACATGCCCCACCAGAATATGTTTCATTTTTTAAATATCCAGATTGCCATAGGGTCGGGGCCCTCGCAGAGACCAATCTCTCTAGGGAGTGGTCATTGGCCAGCTATAATAAACCTCTCATTGTTTAACCCTTAATGGTGTTGGCGGTGATTCAGTGAGTGTTCCCTATAGCATTTGGGGGCTTGTCCAGGGTGCAGCATTCACTTCTCACCACTAGTTCTGACTGGCCTTGGGAGTTCAAGAGCCAGTGAACATACTGGGGCCAACCCTCCTGGGCAGCTGACAAAGTACTTTCACTTCAGCTGGGGGGATCCTTGGTAAGGCCCAATGCCCACGGCTTTGGGCAGACCCACAATGCCACAGACAGATCCTGACAGATACCTAGTTCACTTCTGTAGGTAAGTCTGTGGTAGTGTGCACACATTTGTATGGGCCAATAGGAGGCTAGATATAGCATTAACTCTTAGGTCTAGGGTCCCAGTGAGATGTTACTTGGCCCAACAGTCTGTTCTCTATCGCTGGGCCCACCGGTCTGCTCTCTGTTTCTGGGCTCATGGGTCTGTTCTCTGTCTCTGGGTCTGTCGCTTTCTTTTATTTGTTATCTATCTCTGTGTTCTCATTTTCTATTTTGTGCTGTATGTACTTAAAATAATGGGGCAGCTGCTGGGAGCCGGCCCCGGCAATGGTAATAGTCGGGGTTCCCCGAAGGTGGTGACAGAGTCGACGATAAAATGAGGAGACCGGACGCGAAGAGTGGCATGGGGATCTCCTCTCCTGAAAACTGTGTCTTCAGGGTTCTTTATTTAAAGCTTTTTAGTTACATCGATCTAGCTTTAGGCAAACAGTTGGTTCTGTCTATCTTGCTCTCTCTGCTTCTCTTTCCATCTCAGTCTCTTGCTTCGCAAGCTCTCAGCCTTCGCCTCAGTCTCTCTTTCTGTCTATCTCTTGCTCTGCTCTCTCTTGCTTCGCTCTCTCTGCCTTTGCCTCTCTCTGCGCAGGCTCTCTGTCTTTCTGTCTGTGTCTGTGTCTCCGTCTCTCAGACTCTCAGTTTCATGGCTTTGTCTCTTCGCTCTGCTTTCCTTCTTCCCCTCTCAGTCTTCCCCTCTCTATATCCTAGACTGTCAAGGGTCCCAGTCTCTTATTATTCCCACATGAGGAAGTTGGGTGGTGCAGTTAAATCTTTAACTGCTTTTGCACCCACCCTAGAGACAGGATTAGTATTGTTACTGCAAGGTACAGAGTGATTGCTTAAACTCACAGAAGTTGAGACCAGTTGAGGCAGAGGGATCAAGAAATACAGATAAGAGATACAGAGATATGATTACCGGGAGGAGGGTTAAATGGAACTATGTCTTGAATAAGCATACCAAGGACATGTTGCCCTGACCCACGGGGTAAGTGGCTTCTCGGATTCTAGGCAGGGAAAGCCCAGAGGGGCTTTCATTCACATTCACAGGTACCTCCACCAGAATTTCTGGTGGCTTGGGCATGGAGGGAAGGGTGGATCATGCACCGACCCCCGACAGGCAGCAATGTTCCAGCCTTTCCACCCTAACATCCCTTAAACTAGTCCTTTGTTATTTTAAAGATTTTCAGTATTAAGCCTGGAAGTCTGGGGACCTGGTCTACAAAGGAAAACTAACCACCTTTTGTTCCCTAGAATGTCCAACATTTAAGATCAGATCACCCCCTAAAGGGACTCCCCACCTGGCAACAACTATAAAAGTTCAGAACATCATCTTTGGAACTCCTGGCCACCCAGATCAGATCCCATACACCATAGTCTGGAGGCTTCTGGTTGAATATCAGCCACCTTAAATTAAAAAGGCCCTGACATAGTACTCCTCACCCTCTAACCCCTCCTCTATTCTTCATTCAAAGGCAGTTCCTGATGAAAGACTCCCAGTCCTACAGGACCCTCCAGAAGAGGCAGATGTGCCCCAGCCTTATCATGCAAGCCCAAGGGGAGATATTAGAGAGCCTCTTAGCCTGGCCCCCACACAGAGCAGTTCCTCTTACCAGCCCTTATAACCCCCAGTTCCCTGGTTAGCCCCACCTGCATCATATCCCCTCCCTCCCATGAATATCCTACAAGCCCAGACTTTTCTTCTGAGGCCACAGCCTATGAGGAAAACATGACACTGAATTCCATTCCACCAATCCTTCCCTTGAGACAGGCTCCAACCCTCAGGGGTGGAGGCAAGAGAATGGACCCCTGACCCTTTATGATCTATGTCCCATTCTCCACCAATGATCTAGATAATTAGAAAAATCAGAATCCTTCCTTTTCTGAAAAACCTCAGGATTTGATCTCCCTGTTGGAGACTGTGTTCTTTACCCATCAACCCACCTGGGATGACTGTCAACAACTCCTCCAAAATCTCTTTCCCTCTGAAGAAAGAGAACACATCCCCCAGGAGGCCAGGAAACTAATTTTAGGACCTGATGGGAGAGGAGAAATCACGAATTTGGAATGAGTCTTCCCCACTGAAAGGTCAAGCTGGGACCCTAACACTGAGCATGGTAGGGAGTCTCCCACCACCTATCGCCAGACTCTGTTGGGGGGGAGTCTCCAGGAAGTTGCAAGGTGGCCCACAAATTTAAGGTGAGTGAGGTTACTCAGGGCCCAAAAGAATCACTCTCTGTTTTCCTGGAGCCACACCTGGACGCCTATCAAATGTACAAACCCATAGATCCTGAAGCTCCAGAAAATTGGCAGGTCTTAAATATTGCCTTTCTCTCCCAGTCCACCCCAGATAT
This sequence comes from Spilogale gracilis, assembly GCA_004023965.1. NCBI lineage: Eukaryota > Metazoa > Chordata > Mammalia > Carnivora > Mephitidae > Spilogale > Spilogale gracilis. The sequence continues at coordinate 12,997 of PITA01004933.1, read as the reverse complement.
TAGAAAAAAGCTACAAAGTATTGAGGGCTTTCAGGGAAAACTGTTAATGGAATTGACAGAGGTTGCACAGAAAGTTTGTAACAACAGGGACGTTCCTGAAGATGGGCAGACTAAAAAGATAGCCAAAGTTGTAGTGACATCTTTTAGAGAGGCAGGACCTAAACAACAACAACAAGAAAGCCTCTGGACTTGGTAGAAAATGGGGAAAATACAAAAAGAAAATCCCCCTTAAAAACAAACAAACAGACAAACAACAACAACAACAAAACAAACAAACAAACCAGTATGCCTATTGCAGAGAGACTGGACACTGGAAAAATGAAAAAATAAAAACAAAATAAAATGAAAATAATGAAAATATAAAAAGCCTAAAGCGGTGCCAGTGCTCCAACTGGGGACCAACTAACAGGGGGTTCTTCCACTGCCCCCTAAGTCCAAGGTGAAATTTACTATAGGGGGTGGGCCTGTGGACTTTTAGCAGACACTGGGGGCCACATACTCAGTTCTCCAACAAACAAATGGCCTCTAAATTACAAAAAGACTCTCATTCAAGGAGCAGCTAGGACACAGTTCTGTTCCTGGACCAGACAATGAACAATAAACTTAGGAAAGGAAACTGTCACTCACTCATTCCTAGTTATTCCTGAATGTCCATATCTGCTTCTGGGAAGGGACCTACTCCATAACTTCAGGCTAATATAAACTTTGAGGAAGCTTCTATTAATATAAACCTTAAAATCCCTGGGAACCCAGCAAAATTATCCTTACCATTCCCCTGGGGGAAGAATACCTGATCTGAGGGGAGGGAACACAAACATCAAATCCAAACTTCCTCTCCCAGATGCAAGCTAAATACCCTGGCATGTGGGCAGAAAATAATCCCTCAGGACTGGCAAAACACCTACCACCAATCATAGTCCAACTGAAAAGCCAGGCTCTTCCAGTTAAGGTAAAACAATACCCAATGCCATTAGAGGCCCAGAAAGAAACTGAAAATTGCATTAAACACCTCCAACAGGCTGGGACCCTAGTCCTTTGTCACTCACCTTAGAACACCCTACTACTCCTGGTCAAAAAAGGCAGAAACAGGGAATTATAGGCCAGTGCAAAAAATGCCTTCTTTAATATTTTGCTGGCTAAAGTAAGCTAAACTTTATTTGCCTTGAGATGGACTGACTCTGAGAAGGGAGAGAGTGGCCAGCTGACCTAGACATGACTCCCCCAGGAGTTCAAAAACTCCCACACCCTGTTCAACAAGGCACTCCATCAAGACCTCCAAGCCTTCTGGCATACAAACCCTGTTGTAACCCTCCTTACAGAGGGGGTTACTCACAGCTGAGGGCAAGGACATTAAAAATAAAACAGATCCTAGATCTCCTTGCAGTCATCTGAGCCCCAGAAAAGGTAGCTATAATCTATTGCCCTGGTCATCAAAAGGGAGACTCTAAAGAAGCAGTTGGTAACCAACTGGCAGATCAGGCAGCTAAAGAGGCTGCCCTCCAAGGAGGTACCTTCCTGTTGATGCTCCCTTCTCTGGTGCTGCCTGAACCTCCTCCCTACTCCAAGGATGACCTCCAGACAATCTAGAAAACAGAGACAACAAAGGAACTCCATGGATGGATATTGCCCAGGATGGTAGAATCTTCTTTCCTCGAGCCTTGGGTTGAGAACTCTACAGCAACTTCATAAATGAACTCATCTGGGAAAAAACAAACTAACTAGACTAATCAGAAAAGAATTCTTCCTCCCCCACTTAGACCAAGTCACCCAAGAAATCCTTCAAGGGTGGGTAGCCTGTAAGCAGACTAATAGCACAAATCAGTATAAAAACCCCAGGGAGGGGTGCCTGGGTGGCTCAGTTGGTTAAGCTACTGCTTTCAGCTCAGGTCATGATCTTGGAGACCCGGGATCGAGCCCTACATCTGGCTTCCTGCTAGGCGGGAAGCCTACTTCTCCCTGTCTCAGTCCCTCTTCTTGTGTTCCCTCTCTAGCTGTGTTCCTCTCTGTCAAATAAATAAAATCTTAAAAAAAAAAAAAAAACAGGGACCTGAGACCATGGACTGACCCCTGGTAGACATTAGGAAATAGATTTTATGGAAATCAAGCCAGGTCAGTATGGCTATAAATACCTCCTAGTTCTGGTAGACATATTCTTAGGATGGGTAGAAGCGTTTCCTGCTAAAACTGAAACTGCACAGGTTACTGTTATTATTCCACAATATGGGCTACCCATTTCCATGGAATCTGATAATGGGCCCACATTTGTATCTAAAATTACTAAAGAAATTGTTAAATCGGGCACCTGGGTGGATCAGTGGGTTAAAGCCTCTGCCTTTGGCTTGGGTTATGATCTCAGGGTCCTGGGATCGAGGCCTGCATCAGGTTCTCTGCTCAGCAGAGAGCCTGCTTTCTCCTCTCTCTCTTCGTCTGCCTTTCTGCCTACTTGTGATCTCTCTTTCTGTCAAATAAATAAAAAAAAATCTTTAAATGGAATTGTTAAATCATTGGGGATCAACTGAAATCTACACTGCCCATATCACCCCCAGAGCTCAGGCCAGGTAGAAAAAATAAATCAGACCTTAAAGTAGACTGTAACTGAATTGTCCATAAAGACTGGTGAGGGATGGGTGATGCTCCTTTCCTTTGCCCTCCTTGGGGCCTGATGCATGCCATATATTTAACTCCATCTGAGATTTTATTTGGCAAACCACCACTACTGTTTCCCAAAGTTGGGCTAGAAATAATGTCAGAAACCTCTAATCATAACCTGCTTCGGTCATTAAAGGCTCTCCAAAAGGTCAAAAAAATAATAATAAAGATGGTTTGCATAGCCATCCAAGGACCTGTTCCTGCAGATGCCCACCCCTTGCAGCCTGGCAACTAAGTATGGATCAAAAGACATAAGGTTAAAACTTTGCACCCCAAGAGGAATGGCCCTCACTTGGTGATCTTGACTACCCACATGGTAATAAAGTTCGGCTGACGGCATCTGTTCCTCCATCCACCACTCGCAGGTGAAAAAGGTCATTGCCTTTCCAGAAGACGGGACACCAACACAGCCTGAGACATGGTAAGTTGCCAAATCCAATGCTGGACAAGATCCACTAAAGATAAGACTTGTTCGTGTCTCCTCCCCTTTTCCCTGATCTTTCTAAATTGGTCCCCCATCCTTGAGGCCTACTGGCCCCAGTCAAGGTACCAATATGCCCTGCGAAACTTCTCTTGGCTGATATGAGACACTGTCACTGTGGCTGTACTTTTAACCTACCATAGAGAAGGACAGCCTGTATTCGGATTTAATTTCTGTAAATTCTGGCCAGGGTTGCAAGCGCTGAAGTTGCAGGCTTCTGACTTATCCAGAAGGCCAACCACCCCTGAATTATGTATATTGGTACACATAGTTCCCCAGGTTTTTACCTATGGGGTTACTGAGGGAAGGGAACATCTGAATCTCTCCCAGACTGCCAGAGCTAAAAGAACCATCCCAATTTTAATGTTCCTACTTGTTGGACTGGGAATAGCCAGCTCCACTGCTGTAGGCACAGCCTCTTTAATAGTGGGAGATAAAAACCTCAAGGATCTAAGTCAACAAGTAGATAAGGATTTAGGACTTTTTAAAAGTTCTATATCCAGGCTTGAATAACAAGTCAGCCCTTTGGCCAAGGTTGTCATACAAAACAGGGGGGGCCTCCATTTGCTCTTCCTTAAACAAGGAGGCCTCTATATGGCTCTAGGAGAAACTTGTTTCTACACTAACCACTCAGGAGTTATTAGAAACACCCTGGCTCTTGTCTACACTAACCACTCAGGAGTTATTAGAAATACCTTGGCTCTTGTCCGAGACAATCTCAAATAAAAATAACTACAAAGGCAGGCCCCTAACAATTTGTTTCAATCTCTGTTCTCCTGGTCCCCTTGGCTCACAACTTTAATATCTGCAATAGCAGGCCCATTGTTGTTGCTATTATTGGGAATAACACTGGGACCATGCACAGTTCAAAGCATCCTAAATTATGTCAAAGACAGAATCCATGCAGTCAAAATCATGGTACTTAGAACCAAATACAACCCTTTGACTATGGAAGAGTCAATAATTTAACTCAAGGTACAACTCAAGAGGGGATATAAAATGGTCACCAGACACCCAAAATGGTGGTTGTGAGGCTAATTAGGACATCTGACCCTAGGTGAGCCCAATAATATAAACATTTCCCAGAACTCGGAGCTGGAAAGTACCCAACCAGCCCTGGCTGATTACAAAGCTATAATAAATCATCCCACCACACTATCTTGCATTACCAGATGCTCCCACTTCTGAAAGAATAAGCTTATTGCTGTCACTTTGCTATTGACTGGAGACATGTCCACCTGGATGTGTTCTGTTCCTTTGGAGACATGACCCACCAGGATATGTTTTGTTTCTTTAAATACTCAGACCATTTTGGGTTGGGGCCATCACAGAGACTGGACTCTCTAGCGAGTGGTCACTGCCCAGCTATAATAAACCTCCCATTGTTTAACCCTTAATGGTGTTCACGGTGACACTGAGCATACCCTATATCAATATCACTGACATCCAATTCAATAAATCAGCGGGTGATCCAAAGACTCAGAGAACAAAGTTCACAAATACATGTAGAGAAGAAGCCACATTAGAGAGGTTAGGAAGGGCAGACATTGTGGTGGGGAACTGTCCATAGGAGGGAAGGAGTTGCAGACACCAAGAGTGGAGAACACCAGGGAGCCCACATGGGGAGAATGAATCCCCATAACATCTGGCCTTGAAAACCAGAGAGGTTGAATTTTGTGTTTGTATAACCACGTGGGTTTGAAGCCTGGAACTTTGAAAGTCAACAGACTCAACACTGGGCAAGCCAGAGGGCAAGTGATAGCTGAGTCCCTGCCTTTACTGAGACAATAGCCCAAAGAGAGGCAACAAAATCAACAGTTTGCACAATGCCTAGGGTAAAAAGGGAGATCTATTTTACTGATTTAAGGGCCTCTTGAGGGACATCTCCAGAAAAAATGGAGATGGCAATCACTATTTTCCCTCCCTCCCTCAACAGTATAAAAACATAGAGGCTGCACAACACAGACACTTGCCACTTGACCTGCCAGCAGTGTGCCTTTCCCACACATTCTCCTGAGGACTCACTCACTCCAAGCCTGCTGGCCTCTGCCTTGGACTCAGCATATATATATTAATGAGACATGCTAAACCCAGCTGTCCTACATGCAGATGCTACAGGCTCATAGCCACCTGGATCTATCTCCAGCTGCCATGCCCAAAGATGCCACAAGGCCCTGGGCACTGCTGCTACCTCTAATGTGTGGGATGCCTCAGCTACCACAGGGCTTATGGAAATTTCACTTAAGACTACCTCCTCAGTGAAAATTTTGCTAACACCATTCATGCCCTACCCAGCTGTCATGAAAACAGAGGCTGCATGCCCCCAGACATTGCAAAGATACTTGCTACGTAGTCTGCCAGGAGTCTGCCCTACTACAACTTCTCCTCAGGACTGACACACTCCATGCCTTCTGGCTTCCTGGATTTAGCACACATGTAGTTAAGGCAGGAAATGCCCTGGATTTAGCACACATGTAGTTAAGGCAGGAGATGCCCCATCCAGCCAGTCCCATGAGGTTTGCAAACCCCACCCACCCCACTCTCCACCCAGCCTCTGCCCACTGCTGCTACTATACCACACCCAAAGTTGCCTCCACTCTTTGGGGGATTGTCCTAGGACTAGCCACCCAGGTTTTATGTGCACTGCTCCCACATTCCACATCAAATCAGTGTGTGTCCCTTACCACCATTTCAGCTATGTGACATATCCCTGGCCATTGGCTCTAATGCATGATATGTCCCTGACCACCACCATGCTTTGGGGAATCTAGCCTAGGACTAGTGACTAAGTGCAAATTTTGCTAACACTACTGCCCTGTCCCCAAGTCCTCCCACCATCACACACAACCTCAGAAACAGCCTGTTTATTCTTCACACCACAGAGAGCAAGAACAAACCTTAACAGTTACAGAATAAGTATGGTCTAGACTTAAAGGGAAATCTACTCAGACACAATAGCAGGATACATGCAATGCATATAGGAGACTCTTCTGAAGTGCTAGGTTCCAGTGAACAGTGCACACTGAACTGCAGGACGCTACAAGACCTTTATTCATAAAGCATCTATTTTTCAGAGCAGAGTAAGTAGCTGAGTTCCTTAACATACAAAAATAAACACAGAGAAGTAGACAAAATAAGGAGACAAAGGAATTTGTCTCAGATAAAAGAATATGACAAAATCATGATAGGAGATCTAAGCAAATCACAAATAAAGAGTATGTCTGATAGAGAATTTAAAGTAATGGTCATAAAGATAGTCACTGGATATTAAGAAAGAGTGGAAGACATCAGTGAGATCTTGAAAAAGAGATAAAGAATAACATATTGGGGCGCCTGGATGGTTCAGTTGTTTAAGCGGCTGTTTTCAGCTCAGTCATGATCCAGGAGTCCCAGGATCGAGACCCACATTGGGATACCTGCTCCTTAGGAGGCCTGCTTCTCCCCCTTTAACTCCTACTGCTAGTGTTCCCTCTCTATCTGTGTTTCTCTATGTCAAATAAATAAATGAATAAATAAATAAATAAAAATAGAATAACATATAAAAGATGAAGAACTCAATAAATGAAATTAAAACTACAATAGATGGAATAAACAGTAGGGTACAAGAGTAGGCAGAGGAGTGTATCAATGACTTGAAGGATATACTAATGCGAAGCAAACAAGCTGAACAGATGAGAGACAAACAAATACTGCAAAATGAGAATACACTTAGAGTACTCAATGACTCCTTCAAGCATAATAACATTGTATTTGGGGCACCTGGGTGGCTCAGTCATTAAGCATCTGCCTTTGGCTCAGGTCATGATCCCAGGGTTCTGGGATTGAGCCCTGCAACAGTCTCCCTGCTCAGTGAGAAGCCTGCTTCTCCCTCTCCCACTCCCCCTGCTTGTATTTCCTCTCTCACTGTCTCTCTGTGTCAAATAAATACAAAAAATATTTAAAAATAACTTTTTGGTTATAGGGATCTCAGAAGAAAAAGAGAGAGAATAGGGTAGAAAGTGTATTTGAAGAAATAAAAGCTGAAAACATCCCAAATCTGGGGAGGGAATCTGATCACTCAACAAATTCAACCCAAAGAGGTCCAAGACACATAGTATTAAAATGGTAAAATATAGGGGCGCCTGGGTGGCTCAGTTGGTTAAGCAACTGCCTTTGCTCAGGTCATGATCCTGGACACCCAGGATCGAGCCCCACATCAGACTCCCTGCTTGGCTGGAAGCCTGTTTCTCCCTCTCTCACTCCCCACTGCTGTGTTCCCTCTCTAGCTGTGTTTCTCTCTGTCAAATAAATAAATAAATAAAATCTTTAAAAAATGGTAAAATATAGTGATAAGAAACTGTAAAGTTTACAAGAGAAAAGAAGACTCTTACATTAAAATAAAACCCCATAAGACTGTTAGCCAATTTTTCAGCAGAAACTTTGCAGGCTATAAGAAAGTGGTATGATATTTTCAAAGAGCTGAAAGGGGAAAATCTGCATCCAAAAGTACTCTATCCAGCAATGCTATCATTCCTAAAGGAAGGAGAGATAAAGGGTTTCTCAAACAAAAGCTAAAGGGCTTCATGACCACTAAACAAGCCTTACAGGAAATATTAAAGGAGACTCTATTTTTAAGGTTTTATTTATTTATTTGACAGAGAGAGAGAGAGATCACAAGTAGGCAGAGAGTCAGGCAGAGAGAGAGGAGGAAGCAGACTCCCTGCTGAGTGGAGATCCCAATGTGGGACTCGATCCCAGGACTCTGAGATCATGACCTGAGCCGAAGGCAGTGGCTTAACCAACTGAGCCACCCAGGCGCCCCCAGTCAAGGGATTTATAAAATAATAGAATATAATACATGATACTAAGTATTTGAAATGTAGAAGTAAGAGGAGTTCAAAATAAGTGACCATCAGCTTAGTATAAACTGGCTTATACAGAAGATTTTATAGGTAAGCCAAATAGTAGCCATAAATCAAAAAGCAGTAACAGATATGCAAAAAATAGAGGTGTTCAAGTATATCACTAAAAACAAAACAAACAAACAAACAAAAAAAAAACAAGACACCATGGAGGAAGCAAGAAAAAAAAAAAACACTATGGAAAAAAGCTGCAAAACAACCACAAAACAAGTTACAAAATGTCAGTAAATACACATTTCTCAATAATTACTTTTTAAAAAGATTTTATTTATTTATTTGTCAAAGAAAGAGAGAGAGCACCCATAAGCAGCAAGAGCTGCAGGCAGAGGGAGAAGCAGGCTCCCAACTGAACCAAGATCCTGATGAAGGACTCGATCCCAGTACCCTGGGATCATAACCTGAGCCAAAAGCAGACACTTAACTTACTGAGTCACCCAGGAGTCCCTCAATAATTACTTTGAATGCAAATAGATTAATGCTCCAATCAAAATACATAGGGTGTCAGATTGGATAAAAAATAAAACCCATATATATGCTGCCTGCAACAGACACATTTCAGACCAAAATATATCTGCAGATGGAAAGGGAGGAGATGGAGAAATATTTATCATATAGGTGGATGTTAAAGAATGCCACAGTAGCAATACTTCTCAGACAAAATAGACTTTGATATTTTTGAAAGAGAGACAGAAAATGGGGAAGTGGAGGGGTAGAAGATGGAGAGAGAAAATTCCAAGAAGACTACTCACCCTGCACAGAGCCCAGCATGGAGCTCATCTTACAACTCTGAGATCATGACCTGAGCTGAAGTCAAGAATCATGCAAAACCCATGGAGCCATGCAGGTGCCCCCAAAATGGCCTAAAAGCATAGACTTCAATAAGAGACAAAGAAGGGCACTATGTAAAGGGGGATAATCCAAAAATAAGATATAGCAATCATAAATATTCATGCAGTCAACATGGGACCTCCAAATATATAAAACAGTTAATATGAAACAGTTAATAGCAAACGTAAAGGAACTGATTGATAGTAATACCATAATAGTAGAGGACATTAATACTCCAATTAAATAGACAAACAGATCATCCAGACAGACAAGTGGATTTTTTAAATAAAAAGATTTTATTTATTTTATTTGAGGGAGAGAGAGAGAGAGATTGAGAAAACGAGTGGGTGGAGGGGCAGATAGAGAAACAGACTCCCTGTGGAACAGGGATCCTGACAAAGGACTCATCCATTCGTATTTCAGTCTACACATGAATCAAGTCAACACCATTTTTTTCTTTCTTTTTTTTAAAGATTTTATTTATTTGACAGCGAGAAACACATCCAGAGAGGGAACACAAGCAGGAGGAGTGATAGAGGGAGAAGCAGGCTTCCTGCAGAGCAGGCAGCCCCATGTGGGGCTTGATCCCGGGTCTCCAGGATCATGACCTGAGCTGAAGGCAGTTGCTTAACCAACTGACCCACCCAGGTGCTGCCAACACCATTTTTTTTCTTAAAAAATACTAAATTAAAAAATGTATCTGGAAATTTAATATATGAGAATGGAAGCAGTGTGAAAGAGGAGATTTGAGCTTGAGGTGTTTCACTGGAGACCTCATCCCTGATATTCAGCTAAGACTTTGTCTTACGTGTTTGCTCCCCAAAGGCTGTTATTTCTACAGGTGCAAGGAGAACATTCAACATTTAAGAAAGAGCATTGTCTATTGTCTCAATGATATTTCTCCTGTCTCAATACACGTTGTAACCTATTCTCAGGGCCCACATAAATTTTCCTGAATAGCTGAGATTTTATTGCCATCAATAAAGCTTTATCACCTGCAATCAATCCATCATCTTAATTAAACTATGACTGATATATGAAGTTGTCCATATTTAATGTGTAGAACTTGTTTAGCATGAAGGTAAGTGTATGTATATATATATATATATATATATATATATATATATATAAAACCGTTACCACAATCTATGCTATATCTATCATATCCAAGTATCCTCTCATCCTCATTATAATTTTTATTATTATTTAATAAGGACACTTTATACAAGATCTATCTTTAGAGCAAATTTTTAAATACCCAATACAGTATTATAAACTATAGGCATTATGCTGCACAGTAAATCTCTAGGAGTTACTCATGTTACATAACTGATATTGTTTACCCTTCCACTAATATGTACTTCCTATATCTACCCTTTTCCTAGATTCTGGAAACCACCATTCTACTCTCTTTTTCTATGAGTGTGACTGTTTTATATTCTTATAAGTAAAATTATGTAGTATTTGTACTTCTGTGTCTGGCTTATTTTACTTAGCATAGTATTCTCCACATCACCCATTTTGGCCTAAATGTTAAGATTTCCTTTATTTTTAAAGCTGCATAATATACCATTTTATACATACACCACATTTTCATTACCCATTTGTCTTACAATGGGTATTAAACTAATTTCTTAAGTTGGCTATTGTGAACAATGCTACAGTGAGCAGGGGAATGTAGATATATCTTCAAGATCCTGACTGAAATTCATTTGGATATATACCCTAAAATGGGATGGCTGGATACTAAGGTAGATCTATTTTTAACTTTCTGAAGAACTTCCATACTACAGTAGATTCATCAATTTACATTTCCTCCAACAAGGTAGTAGAATTTCATTTTCTAAACATCAACACCACATATTATTTTTATATATAGATAAATATAGATATTCTGGCATGTGTGATGTGGAATTTTTATTGCCTTAATGATTGTTAATATTGAACAACGTTCCATATACCTGTTAGTCATTTCTATGCCTTCTTTGAGAAATGTTTATTCAGATAATTTTTCATTTTTAAATCAGGTTATTTGTTTTGTTTGTTTGTTTGTTTGTTTTTGCCATTGAGCTGTAGGAATTTCTTGTATATTTTGGATATTAACCTTTTATCAAATATATGATTTGCAAATATTTTCTCCAAGTCTGTATGGCTTTAATTTTGTTGTTTTCTAGCTGTGAAGAGGCCTTTTAGTTTACTTACTCCTATATTTTAAGTTTCTGTACACAGCATAAGATTAGGATCCAGTTTCATTCTTCTCCAAGTTGCTATCCTGTTTTCCCTTTATGTGTCATTGGCATGTTTGTTGATCATCAGTTAGCCATATACTCATAAGGTTATTTTTGGCCTCTCAGTTATTTTATTTGGCTCACATGTTTATTTTTATGTCAGGTTTATACCGTTTTAGGTACTGTAGCATTGTACTATATGTTTATATCAGGAGGTGTGATGGCTACAGCTTTGTTTTTCCTGCTCAAAATTTCTTTGTTTTTTAGGGGCTACTTGTGGTTCCATATACATTTCAGGATTTTTTAAAATTTCTTTTTTTTAAGATTTTATCCACTTATTTGACAGAAAAACAGCTAGAGAGGGAACACAAGCAGGGGGAGTAAGAAAGGGAGAAGCAGGTCTCCTGATGGGCAGGGAGCCTGATGTGAGGTGCAATCCCAGGACCCCAGGATCATGACCCAAGCAGAAAGCAGATTCTTAACTGACTGAGCCACTCAGGCAACCCAGGATTTTTTTTTTATTTCTTAAAAAATAGTCTTTGGGGGGTGCCTGAGTGGCTCAGTTGGTTAAGCGACTGCCTTCAGCTCAGGTCGTGATCCTGGAGACCCAGGATCGAGCCCCGCATCAAGTTCCCTGCTCAGCGGGAAGCCTGCTTCTCCCTCTCTCACTCCCCCTGCTTGTGTTCCCTTCTGTAGATGTATTTCTGTCAAATAAATAAAATCTTTAAAAAAATAGTCTTTGGTATCTTAATAGGCATTATATTGAATCTGTAGACCATTTTGAATGGTGAATATTGAAATTTTTATAATTCTTCCAATTCATGAAAACAAGTGTATTTCCACTTATTTGTATATGCTATAATTTCCCTCATAAATGATTTATAGGTTTCAGTATACAAGTCTTTCACCTATTTGGTTAAGTTTATCCTTTGGTGTTTTATTCTTTTTGTTGCTAATGTAAATGGGATGTTTACTTTTTCTTTTATAATTCATTGTTGAATTATAGGCAGGAACATCACTGATTTTTGTAGATTAATGTTGTATCGTAAAATTTTACTCAACTTGCTTATTCAGTTTTGTGAAGGATTCTTCAGGATTTTTTTATATATAAGATTATGTCATCTGTAAACAGAAATGGTTTTACTGCTCCCTTTCTAATTTGAATGTCTTTTATTTCTTTCTCTTCCCTAAATTGCATCAATCAGGAATTCTAATACTCTGTTGAATAGAAATGGCAAATTGGGCATTCTTGCCTTGTTCTGGATTGTAGACAAAAGGCTTTTTGTTTCTTACCCTTGAGTATGAGATTTGCTGTGGATTTTCCATATATGGCCTTTATTGTGTTGAGATATGATATATATTTTCTAAATTTGTTGAGGATCCTTATCATGAAATGGTGTTGAATTTTGTCAAATGCTTTTACTCTATTAAAGAGGATTATATGATTTTTGTCCTTCACTCTAGTAAAGTAGTGTTTCATGTTAATTGATTTTTGTACATTGAAACTTCCTTGGGTTCCAGTGATAAACTATACTTAGTTATGGTGTGTTATCTTTTTGTGGTGTTATTGAACTTGGTTTGCTAGTATTTCTGGAAGATTTTTGCATCCATACTCATAATTTGCTTTAGTGTATTTATTTGGTTTTGACATCATGGTGATACTGACCTCATAAATGAGTTGGAGGTGTTCTTTCTTTTCAATTTCTTTTATAAAAAATTAAGAGAGATTGGTATTAATTTTTGTGAAATGTTTGGTAGAAATCATTTCTGAACTCATCTGTCATCTGTTACTGGGTTTATGTTTGTTGAAAAGTTATTTTATTAGGGATTCTACCTCTTTGGTTATTGCTGGTCTGTTCAGACTGTCTATTCTTTATTTGTATTGGTTGGTTGTATAATTTCAAGAATTT